>ML793611.1:387249-431295 GCA_009831015.1 Picea engelmannii
TCTAAATAGGAAATAATATCTATCACAAACCTCCCAAAGCGAAGGAGGAGAAGATGAAATGTTTCTTCAATCCAAGTTCCATGTTACATAAAGCACATCTATGCAACCTGAACATAAAGAGAGAATATTACAAAAATATAAGTTGCAAGCATCGAAACTTTACTAAATAAAAACACAACATATATATGATTTTCAAAAGCTACAGATGATCTTAAAGTGTGCGGCTCTAAATAGGAAATAATATCTACCAGAAATCTCCTAAAGCCAAGTAGCAGAAGATCAAATGTTTCTTCAATCCAAGTTCCATGTTAGATAAAGAGCATATATGCTCATCATGGGGGATGAATCTCCACTTCTAGGTAGTGAGAAAAAACCTCGAAGAGATGGAACTGCATAATATTATACAGAAATCTCATACCTAGGATTGAGCATGGAATCAATATAAATTTTTTGGACATGCACAAATATTTTGAGATATCTACATAATGGATCTATATTTTGGGTAAGAATATGAAACCTAGAAATTTGAATAACTTTTCCCAATATATATGGAAATTATTCATAACTATATCAATTTTTTTTCTAACGTTAACATTTTATTTTTATGGAGAGTATAATGTAAATGTACGTGTTGGTACAACATTTGATTACCTAGATGATGGAATCAATATATAAAAATTGGTATACATGAAGGGGATACCTACATGATGGAATCAATATATTAAAATTGGTATACATGTAGGAGATAAGGAATACTAATGGAAGGATATTTTTCCAAATAAACAAGATTGTTTTATGTATTTTTTAAATTAATGAAGTTAACAAACCTAAAAATTAGTATGTCAAGTGTTTGGACGTCTTAACATAATGAAAATGATTTTTTTTTTAGCATGTATAGGTTAATATCTAGTAGTGTTTCATATATATATATATATATATATATATGTCTGTAATTTCATCATCTATTAGTATGTGTAACCTCTTGTACATTCAGCCAAAGAACCTAGTAAAATAATTAAAATATTCAAGACCATTAATGCCTCAACCATAACCACCAAAACCCTAGATAACCACCAAAATGGCATTCCACCACCTCTCACTATACGAAGGAGATGAAGACCCAAGAAGAAATTGGTTTATTTGTGAAAAATTATAGGATTCCATGGTATTAATTGATGAAACAAAACAAATGTTGGCTCAGTCTCACTTGCGCGCGTCCTTACTAATGATGGGGGGTTTAAGACCCAGGGTTTGTCTAGATATTGACCAACAAAACCCCAAGGCTTCGATATATCAATCCTCAACCAAAGACTGAAGAAGGTCTCACTCGAGATGCCATGAGGATCATAGAGACAATCTGGTTTTTTGTTGGTGATGATGAAGGACTAATTGGACAAAATTTCATCTGGGTGGACATTTAAACAATCCATTGAAAACTACTTAGACATTGAAAGTAACCAACAACAATACACACATTCCATTGACACACAAGTAACACACCATAAGACTAGAATTACTACAAATTTATTATTGTCATTTTGTCACCACAAAAAAATATTAAGAAGTTCATACATTGATAATGACAAATTCTTTCTCTCTTATGAAATTCCTCATTGTTACATTACATCGTTCCATGTGCTTTGTTTAGACTCTGTAAATGTGACAGGCTTAGATTTACAACCAGGGAAATTAAAAAATATATGCTTACAGTGAGGTCAATAACACCCATACAACAATAACCCATTGACCAACAAGCTAGATAACTATCAAACTTGCCAACTTGCCAATTCGCCAACTAACTAACTTTTCTTCAATTTTCGTTTCTTTCTTTTATATCCTTCTCTACTTTGGCACTCATTCACTTTCATGTCTTCTCCACTTGCTCAACTGAAAGCTAGTCCTGCATGATTTTGTCACCTGCATACATTCCAACATTTCTAGTGTGCATCACAAAACACAGCCGTCATGCATTGGAAGAACTCGAACTAACACGCATTAACAAAAAATGATCGAGCATGCATGCCTCATGTTACCTGACACACAGATGTTGGAGTGTGCAAAAAACTGGAATGAGAGAGTATAACTTCGTTTGTGCGCACACACAATATTTACCTAAACAATTGGGTGCCAACATGCCCCCACCACTATTACTTGGCTTATCCTCAAGCCAACTTCCTCAGGGAATGATTGATGCCACAGATGGAACTGTGTTCTTGAGTTATTTCATGAACTCCTTGAATTGGTGTTCAGGTTCACTAAGGGTGCCTTGGATTTCCTGGGTGAGCTAAAAAACTGCATCGACATTGGTTGTTGAGAACTGAGGCGATATCAGGTCCGTTGCATTCATTTTCACAGTCAAGGGGTTGGTAGATATTAGTTGGGTGTAAAATATCAAGGCCTTATCAGCCACATAAGTGATGAGATATGATATACTCTACTACTCATCCAAAGTTGCAATGATGTCTTTTTTCTTTGATGCATTAGTTTTCATCGTAACTACATGGTATCTTGGAGGTAATGAAACTAGGGTACGCTTTTTTTGTGTGACCTCAGCCTTGTCCTTGCACACTCTATCATTCATAATAGTTAATTATGGGAGATTTTGTAAGTGGTTCCATAAAGTGAAACTGCAGACTACCACCCTTGAAAATTCATGCCACCTATTGAGGTCATCCTAGACAACTTCTTTAGTGGTTGCAACCTGTTTCTGCAACTCTGTCTCCTCTAGAACTAATTCTTGAATCCACATGTGGAGTTTGGTATTCTAATATTCCAGGAGATGCATCCGCTCAATAATAATTTAAAGTTTTTAAGGTGCTGGAATCTTGGGTTGGACCTATGCGGGAGGAAAAACTTGGTCATAAGCTTCATCTAGGTAAGTATATACTTCAGCGTGGATTTCTAGAGTGGCACCACACTGACTCTTCGTTTTTTTATGCGTAGCCACCTCAACAATATGCAATTACTAGAGGTCTTTTTGAGTAGCCTCAACCTCTTAGCATGGATTAGATTCTTGGTGCAATCAAGATTTAGTTTCAGCATGGTTGGAGACTTCCTGGTCAAGCTGGGTGCAGATTTGGGTATGCTCTTAGGTGAGATGTTGATTCCTCTCCTTGAGTTCGTAGAACATAGTAGTGATGAAACCCTGTATCTTTGTAGTAGGGACATGGGAAAGGTCCAATTCTTTCCTTGCTAAATCAGAGGGTATCATGGCAAGCAGGATGGCACTCAACACTCTTTGTTGGCTCAATCTTATAGCTTCGATGGATTGGGGTTATAGGGATGGATAATACGATAGTGATGGTGGAGAAATTTGTTGGCCTAGCATGTCCACCTTATACACCATATCATTTTGGAAAGCTTGTTGTTTGGCCAGTTGAGCATAGATATCCTTCACCAGTTTAGTGATTTTTCTGTTGGAACTTGGGGAGCCAACATCTATTGGCTTCATGGTAGTGTTTTCTCTGCATCTAAAAAAACTAAGTCGGACCTTCAGCTAGGCTAAGGTTGTTGATACATCTTTGAAAATTTGGGTCACATGTAGGGAGGGACAAATATCATCTTCTGCGCTAGTGTCAAGGTTAACAAGGGGTTGGAATTGAGTTTTGGAAGGCCTCTTTCTTTCTCAGATAGCTTCGGTGTCTATTCCCTACTCACTGGTGTTCTGGTTGCATTCATTTGAAAGGGGAGACTCACATTCCTTGGACATGGAATCCTTGTCTTGGTATAGGGTAGCGGTTGTAGCCCACTTCCATTCTTGGGATTTCTTAGTTCTAAATTCAAACTCATCTTAAACCTATGAGAAGGGAGGATGGTAATCATTGGAACACTCCTCAACACCCACCAAGATGTCATGTTTTGTAATCCAGAAGGGGAGCTCGACTTTCATATTGTCTATTGTTGTGTGGGGAGATATGAAAACATTAAGGAAATCACATTTAAATTCAAGATAATTAGCATACATGTCAAAAATTCATGTTAGGATGCCAACTATCTCATTGGAAGACACAATTAATTTTGTAATCCACTGGCTGAAGTATTTGTCAATTGTTTCCTAGACCAAGTGATCCTTGGAATACTAGAGAATCAGGAACCACCGAGCAATGAATGAGGGGGAACCTTATAGGTCTTGTTCAGATCTTGGTTTTGGTTTCCATAACACCATACCCAATAAAAGGATGACCCAACTATAATTTAATTCTTTTCCCCAATCATGAGCATTAAGAAAGTCAATGATGAACTCATTTAGAAAGTAATGTTTCCTTGGGCCATTTGAATCCCTTTAACATAACATTGTATTATGAGGACCACTCCTAGAGTGCATTCCTCTTTCCGACACTTTTGGATGAGATTCTATACAAGTAGTTGTTTTGTAAACCAGATAGTTGGATTATTAATTTATAGGATTACAACCACTCACTTTCTTCTACTTGTGCCAAATCTAGAATAGACCTCCTCTCGAGTTGCATCCTTTTCTTTCAGACAACTCGTCGGATCTTTGTCAGAAGTGGGAAGTCCATAAATCATGTGCATAATTTTATCGTCAATAAGATAGGGACGATCTAACCATAGGTACCCCCCATGCACTCATGTGAGGAGGAAATAGATGCATTCCTAAACAACTAGGGAATGAATGAAGTGTGGACACTTGAGTAATGAAATAATGCTATATTTCTGTAAAGGTTTCGTCCATTCTTAATTCACTAAATGATTTGTACCATCTTATTTTTGGACAACCTATATATACCTATCAAGGTGCAACTTCGGTAACTTATTTGAGTCCCTGATGTTATAGTCGACACATTTTATCAAAGAAACCTTCCCAAACATCGACCCTTCAAACTGTACATCGCATGGTAGTATGAGATTAGGAAGGGATTGTTCCTTCATGGACTTAGACTTTGGTCATGCTTAGGGTTTTCTTGAGGATGCCATTTTTATGAATAGTTCTGAATTCAATAGGAGAAGAGAATTCAATCGTTGAATAGGTAACAATGTTATGCACACTTATCTGCCAACAACTTGCTAGGATGAGCATGAAAGATAACTTTTAGAATTCAGGGAAGAATTAAGGGGGAAGGAAACTCCACTCATCCTCAAGATAATGAAGCTATAATGGAACCTGCTATTTTGCGAACATGGATTTAAAATCCAATCCTTTCCTTGAGCTGGGTGGTACCATCTTTCATCAAACCATCAAAACAATTGTGTGGGGTGTTGATTAGTACTCATAGTCATGTTAATGTCAATATTTTCACCAGCCATCAATTTTAACTTCATATTTATTCTAAATCGGGAAAATCATCCTCCTTTCAGTAACATTAATGACCTTCTTTTCCCAAAATTTAATGAACTTGACGTGGTGTAACTGACTTTCATATTGATCATTATTATTACCAGTCTTTTCTGTCACTGAACATTCCCAAATAATGATGACTTAGAAGGAATCATACATGTTCCATTCCTTATTCTCCATCGATGTTGTGCATGCTTCTTGCGCACTCCTACAATAGTCCACCCTAGATTATTTTTTCCTGGTGACCCCTGGCGGGTCACAACGTTTTCTCATATGTGCCCAAGCAGTCATCTTTTTCCATGGAGGCACTGGTATGGGTTTGAACAGTTTTGGTAGTATCCATTGATTAACCAATTCATTTTCACTCATGCTCAGCTCGTATATTTTCTCAATGAGGTTGGGAAGATATAAATAATGAACGTTCCTTCATTTACCATATATGGAGTAGTAGTTTCCATCCTTCAAATACACGACTCCCTACTTGGCCAAGTAGAGAACAGGGGGACCGAGGGTATAGAGTGATTTATCGGTCGTGCGTGATGGGCGTTCAAATATTAGATGTGAACTCCATTTTGCTCCTTGGATATCGATAATATTTCACAATAACACGTGTATCGACTATTATCTCCATATGGTCTAAATTTTTCCCTCATCATCTCTTCCATGATTTCCCATTCACAGTGAAATTCTCGATGCACTACCCACCATTGCGTAGGTATGTCTATGAGTATTGTACCAAGAGTATGAAACCAATGGTGTTCGAGAATGCACTTCATCTAGGTAATAAACATATCCACTGGATCCAACCCATCAAATTGGTAGGATCCAAATTATTCCTCGCACACCTCAATGGTGATACATGCAGATCTCCTTATAAAGACTTCGTAATGCTTTCTTTTCCACCTTTCCATTGCATCGTCCAAATCAATATCATAGGAATTCACGCTCCACCAACTTATCTCTTCATCCATACTGAAATTGATATAACCTTCCTTGTGCCTCATGATCTTCTAGATATGTTCAATAACTGAGCTCCACACATCCTCATCCACTAGCTGATTGTATTTGTCCCCTTCATTAGGATCTCGTGGTGCGTTCATGCGTAGGATTTCCGTCTCAAATGACATCTTCCTCTTCTTCAAATTCAACATCACATTTTTATTGAATGCCCAATCAATGCCAAGTAGTGTAGGGTAGGGATCATATTTATCCATAATCTCTATGAATTCAAAATTAGCCTTTGTCTTCAACCCTTCTATATTCACCTAAAATTGTTCCAATTGGCCTATGGGGTATATATTTTACTAATTTTATAACTACAGTTGAATGGGCGACCAAACCAAACATGGTTTACCCATAAATTCCCAAGACTTCTTTGGCATGATGTTCACGTTGAAACCCAGATCCAACATGAACCCATCAATTTCATACCTACCAAGTTTAGATATCATATTGAACTCTCCACATGTGCACTTATGCTTATTTACCTAGAAAATATCCCTTTATAGTATTGGGGTTGATATATCTCTCTTCACCCCTTTTTCCCCCATGCAAGTTTCTATCATCTGCATCAATTGTTTCATAGCATCGAGATCATTTAACAATCTCAAACAACAATGGAAGATGTTACTTACTTTCTCCTCAGTGTCTTCTTCATGACCCAACTCATGCAATGCTTCTTAATGTAGCGTGTGTTTCATCTTCTCATGCACCTATTCCTCAATCACTATTTGTTCAATGTGTCACATCTCCTCTTGTCCACGTTCTTCTTTTAATGACCTCTACGTTGCGTGTTGCATTTCTTCATGCACATGATATTACTCCAACAAATTATAGGTCACGTGTTATAGTTCTTCCCAAGTGAGAGACTCTTCCAACAACCTATATGCCTCTCATTGGACTTATTCATGAATCTGTGCCTCCTAAAGTGACCTTTGTGTCACGCGATGTAGATCCTCTCATTCTCTTCCTTCTTCGAGGGCTCTCTGCACATCGCATAGAAACTTCTTCTACCGAGAAACATTAAACTTAAGAGGGGGTTGCACTACCTTCCTTATCTTCCCCTATGACCTTTGACCTGATATTTCACCATGCTCGAAGTCCATTCCTATCGTTTCTCCTCCGTGGGTTATCAACCTTAAATCCACTTCCTCATCCTTCTTCTTATTTCTACATGGATTCATATGTACCATGTTTCAATGTTCCTTCTTCACTTCCCACTTATTCAATAGGTCAAGAAAATCCTTTGTAACATGTTATGGATTGTAAGAGTACCCAGTAAGAGTGTATTTTCATACAAAGCCTTGATGCATGGTCAATCTCTACATAGTTAAAGGAAGTGGGAGGTTTGCCTTCCCCTCCTCCATATCCACATCCACGAACCTATCCATATCCACCTCAGGGACCTCTTTGATATCCACATCTCTCTAAACCACCACGATCACCACCCTTGTGTTCCTTTTATATCAAGAATACATCATGGATATGGTCATACATCAACTAGATTGACTGACGGTTCTTGACATCATGTCCCACAGACTTACACAATTCAGAGAATGGAGTATGATTTGTCTTTTTTTATTTCTCCAACATTGGGCAATGGGGTGGTACATGGCCCCATTGTCTACAAATTTCACACCATTCTTTTTGTGGCCTGACTAGGAATGGACTTAAATCTCCCATCTCCACATAGATACCAAGTATAGGACACTCATCTTTGTGATTCCCTTCAAACTCACACGTGGTACACCATATGTGCTTGTGCATGACTTATGCTTTTACTGTATCTTGTAATTGCATCGTCAAGTTAGCTAGGTGGTATTGGACCTTCTCCAACCCTAAGATTGTCTCTCGTCCTCTTAGCGTATCCTCAAAGCACATTGAAAATTCTACTACTTCTACATGCATTGTCACCTTCTATTGGGTGAGAAAAACTCAGATATGGAGAAGTAACCCTGCAATGAACCATTCTCTATGCTACATGTGCTCGATCTGGAAGGTCAACCTATCCAATAAAATTGGAATTGTTGGCAATAATCCTAAATGGTTTCTCCCTTCTTATGATTAATATCTTTAATCTCTTTAATCTCTGTAATGCACTAAGATTATGACTTATGTTTATGAAATTCCTTAAGTATATCTCTATTGATATCGGTTAGGGACCTTTCTTATACCACTAACACAGTGGCCTTATACTTCATGTAGCATGTCAAGTATTTTTCCCTGGACATGGTCTCCAACTACGTAATCTTTGTTGCCTCATTTATGATCCTCTTCACAGACAATATCATTTCACATGTGAACCGGTGATGCTCTACATCATCTCTACCTGTCCCATGGAATGCAGGAAACCTCAGGGTACTATCCTATTCACCATATTCAATCTCAAACTATGTCCTCCTACTTGACTATTGGGTGTCAGGGATATCACTACCGATGCTCTTACTAGTGAAGTGGCATTGAATTTTTCTTCTTCCTCACTTGTCACTTTTCTTATTTATTTCTCCTAGTTCAATCACCTCCCTATCTGTTGTTGTTTATTATTGATTACAAGTGTGCAAGGGGGGTGGTTCAAAGAGGGAGTAATTCCATCTTCTTCTAACATTTCTTGTGAGGTGACCTAGAGAGTTTCCTACCAGTAGTTGTGCAAGACCATCCACTATTGCCAATTATTCTCCCCCACCACTAGGGGATCCTCTATATTCCTCTCCTTCTCCTGCACCTCTAATTTTCACTACAGCTTCCTCCAAATTTTTTGTACTATGAAAAATCAAAGGGGTTTGGACTTCATATTTCGGTCCACTTGTAATACTACTACCAATATCTTCACTATATACCCTAATCTTAACATCATACCTCTTCACAGGCCTATCTTCATCTATGCTCCTCTCTGACATAAAAAAATATTCCACACTTCCTCCTGGTAAGTTCTCCTTCCTCTTCATCCTAGTCCCAACCCCTCACCACGCACTCCTTGCAAAAGTCCCCCCACTTCTTTGTTCCTCTTTCCTTCTTGACTCAACTCCTCTTGGGTATCTCTTGGATTTTTCTCTCTTCTACTATTCTAGTTCCATCCCATTCCTGACCTCTTTCTAACAACTTTTGGATCCTCCTCAATGGATCCATCACCTCTTTCACTTCCCCCCCATCTTTTCACCCCCCAATGCTAGGACAATATACTCAGCCACCCTGTCGGGCTCCATGTGCATCAACCCTTTCTCCATGAACATCATCTTTATCCAAAGTGGGATTTCTTCCAACAACCTTCTTATAGGAACTTCCATGAACTTCCTTTCATCTTCACTGAAATAATTAGTGTGCTCCACAATAAATTCAATTATATACCCCTCCTTCACTTGAGAAAACCAAAAATTAATGGCTCGGGTCCACTTGTTATACAATACCTTTAGCCTAGAAACCATGACTTGATTGTAATCTATCAGATATGGTGTCCTCAAAGTAGTATTAGTGGTATTCTATCTTTTCATCCATTCATACAATAGACAACAAAATTCAACAAAGACTATTTCATGCATATCAGTGTAGATATACCTATCTTCCCATCGTTCCACAATGACATTCAAACCTTTAGTCTCCCTCCGAGAAAACTCATGTTCCTTTGTATTCGACCAATCTTGATTTCCCTCCCGATATGGATACCACCTAATTCTATACCTTCATCATTCAATACAATACTTTGAGGTCTCAACAACACAACCATTTGCTGGCTCATTCTCACTTGCACACATCCTTCCTAATGCTAGGGGCTTTAAGACTCAGGGTTTTTACAAAGATTGAACAAAAAAAACCTCAAGGAATCCTCATCCAAAATACTATAGAAGGTCTCAGTCGAGACACCGTGAGAACCACAAAGGCCATATGGTCTTGTGTCGATGATGATGGAAGACTAATTGGACAAAATTTCATCTGGGTGGGCATTCAGACAATCGATTGAACACTACTTAACAATTGATAGTAATAAACAACAATACACACATTCCATTGACACATAAGTAACACACCATAAGAACATAATTAATATATCTTTATTATCTTCATTTTGTCACCAAACATACATTTAGCAGTTCATACATTGACAACAATAAAGTCTTTCTCTCTTATGCAATTCCTCATTGTTACATTACATCGTGCCATGCACTTTGTCTAGACTGTGTAAATTTGATAGAATCATACTTACAACCGGGGAAATTACCAAATATATGCTCAGATCAAGCTCAATAGTACCCATACAACAACCACCCATTGACAAACAAGCTAGCTAACTAGACAACTTGTCAATTGGCCAACTAACTAACTCTTCTTTTGTTTTCATTTCTTAAATTTATATCCTTCTATGCTATGGTGCTCAGTCACTTTAATTTCTTACCCACTCACTTAGCTAACATCCAGTCCTTGATGCTTATATCACCCACATGCATTCCACGTTTCCTCTTTGGAATCATGACAATCCCTCATGCTTTCTGTAGTAAGCATTCGAGAAGATTTCTCAAACATTCTTTTCTTGATTTAGGCATGCATGTGTTCTCTTCTTAATTTCTAGTGAACATCATAAAACTCAGACCAACCCTCATTTGCAGAACATGAACTGATGCAAATTAACAAAAATTGATATGGCACGCGTGCCTCCTGTTCCCCTCTCACAGTTTCTCGAGTGAAATAAAAAATGGAATGAGCACGCACAACTTCATTGGTGTGTGTGTAAGATATTTACCCAAAACTTTGGGTGCAAAACAAAATGGCACAATTTTCTAGGGAATTAATAAAAATTGTCTTAACTTGGTTCATGAACCTCACTAACAATTAAACTAGAATAAAAGAAGAAATCAAGAGATTTTTTTCCCCCTTTTTTAAGACACTATATAATAAATATTTGGTATCTCAAAAACTCAAATAAATGAAACAATTGATGGGGGAGTCGGTATGAGAATATGACAAATTATTTAAGGATCTCCATAGATAGATTCCATATACTGCACCACTAAGAATGCATGAGATATAGACCTATGAATATGTCCTTAAAAAATTCTAGTAGATTGAATATGATGTTGGTTGAACTACATCTTCATTAGATAAGAAACTTGAATAAAATATTGAAATGATGCAAATTTATCGGAAGATATTTCTCTAACAAGAAGTGATTTGTGGTGCACTTTTGTTGTGAATGAAGGGCATACAAAATATTATTGTAAACATTGGAAATTAAACGACAAATATATTGATGTTAAAATAGTCCAAATTATATATTATTATGAAATTTGATAAATCATAACAAACGATACAACAAAATATTTCATTCATAGTTTAAAAAATTCCAAACCTAAATGGTGTGTCATATGTGAAGAATCGACACACAACACTGCAAAATACCAACAGAATGGTAAGAATAAACCTAATTGTTAAATAGTGTATAACACAGAGAAAACATAGTAAAACTACTTGGCTACCTAAGAAGAATAGATGACATAAGTTACCAAGTTCAAGGTAGATATCATGGAAGTTATTGTGGTCGATGTAAAAGTTGAGTAAGTGGGTGAGAAGGATTCATAAATAAAAAAAATTCATTCGCTACAAGGAAGATGACATCAGTGGATACTGTTGGAAAATGGTGACAACGAATTCCTCTAGGATTAGGATTTCAGATCCTATAATCCATCGTTGGTTGTAACCAATAAGAACAAGTTAGAATATGGATGAGATTGCATTTAATAATTAGTTTCCTGTGTAAATGTATATAAATTTCTGTAATCCCGTAGAGGCAGATATGAGGAGTGTGATGCAGGATCATCAGTCCACCTCAGCACACACCAACTAATTAACATGTGTGGTGCACATTCAAGGAAGGAGAGGTGCCACCCTCTCATTTTTTCCCCCAAGAATCCAAGGCATGATCCAGGAATTAATTGAAGACAAGATGGAAAAGCCATGTTTTTCTTTCACACAAGTTGGAGATGAGGTCACCATTAATAGGTTGATGACAAAATGGATTTTCATATGATTTAGAGAAGATAGCCATCATTGTAATTTTCCCTTTCGAAAGGCATTAGGGCTAGTGATTTGACACCACTAAGGTAGCTTGCGATTGAAGCTCATAGAACCCCTCTTGTATAAATATTTGTATTATTTCCAAAAATAGGTTGGCCGACTTATAGGGAGAGATACAAAGAGCTGAGACTCGGTGGTAGTGCGGACTCTACCATTGTAATTTGGAATTCCACCATTAATAGAAAATGATAGCTTTTCATGTTCTACATTTCTGTGTAATGGATATTGTGTTATGAATGTCATTTTCATGTTTGTAAATTGTATATGAATGTTAGAAATCGTCTGCAGGGATAGGGATATTGTTTTCTATCCGAGAGTGTGTTGAGTTAAGTCTGGTTCTCTAGGCTAAGTGCAAGGAGTGCGCAACATATATTGGAAACTCTGTAAGATGATATAAGGAGTGTGTGTCTGAACTCAGTGGAGTCAGAAAAGAAGTTGCCAGGAGGGAACACTAGATTAATTTATAGACTCAGGGAGAAATTTCAAGGTGGTTAAGTCCCTTGAAAAGAAAGACTATGTGGGGAGAAGCACAACCCAGAGTTACTGAACACTCTGGAAAAATATGTCAGGAGGACATCGAGTTAATGTGAGCATATACAAGAGCAACACAACTGAAGGTGTTGGAGAATCCTAGAATTGCTGAACATTCTAGTGAAGGAAGGCTTTGAAAGAAGTGTGTCGACAAAGAAAAGGAGATGCCTTAAACCTTTCCATTAGGCAGAGGGAGAAGTCGTTGAAGAAATAAGCCAAGCGCAAGGAGTGCACCTAAGGTGTTGTGATCTCACATTATAAGATCAGAAAGCTGAGCGAGAAACTTCCAGGAGGGCACGAGGAACTTGCAAAGGAAATTAGAACCGTGGAGGTTTTCAAGACAAGCAAAGTCGTAGGAGAGTTGCACAGATTTCTGCAAGGAGTGCAGATAAGAGTTTCGAGAACAACCTAAGTCTCAAAAGGAGAAATTTCTCTAAGTGTGAAAAGCAGTCGAGGAATTGTCGAAGTCTCGAAGATGGATAAATCATCCATCGTCGAAGAGGAGACAAGTGGAAGAATATCAAGAAGTTCGGAAGCAGGAACTTAGAAAGGTTTTCCGAGGACAAACAAGAGTCTTTGTGAGGCCACAAAGAGTGAAGAAAATCCAGGCCATTATATCAGGAAGGCATGTGGAAGAGAGTTGCGTATTTTGAAGGAGGAACCCTTCATAGAAAAGATGAGAGGAAGTCCCAAAGAGCTGAGAACCAGAGGAATATTAGTTGTCCATCGAGGAGAACACATGGAGCAGGATCAACACATCGCTGATTCTCAATCGAGAAAAGTGGAGTTGGGAGATGAGAGGACTCGCGAATTATGAACTCACAAATTGATCACAACCATTGATCGCAAGAGGAGCGTGGACCGTAGATTTGGTCCTGGAGTATTCGCCGATTCGGAAATCAGGGAAAGGAGGAAGTAGCTTGCGAAAGTCCCAAAGTACAGGGTCAGGAAGGAAGTTGGACCCACGGTTGTAGTCTATGGTCACATCAGAAAGGAAGCCTAACACAGAGAGGTAGCATCATTGGCGCAAGAGATAAAAGTGTAGGCAGAAGGTCCACAGGTTCCACATCATGGGTGTTGAGGAAGTAAAGTGGGCATGTGTCAAGTTGAAATTGGTTCCATCAGGAGCCCGATGAACCATTCAGTTTGACGACTTGAACGATCCTAGACCAGGAGGTCGCACAACCTCGAAGGAATGGGTGGGTTCTGCAACAGAGTGGTATTAGAGATTGATTTCTTCTGCAGAGTGTGGAAGAAGGGACATGAAAGAGATATTATGATACCAACAGAGTGGTATTAGAGATTGATTTTTCATGTAGGAAGTAGGTGAAGAAAGAGACGAAGGAGATGATGTAGGATTGATTTCTGTAAGCCAGGGAGACAGAGTGCGATTCTCTGTTGGAGTTGTTGCAAGACATGCAACATATGGTAAAAAACTAGATGGGTTGTAGACAAATCAAGATGTCCATTGACGTTCATAAGCATGGTCGAGGAGAAGTCCATTTTCAGAAGAGAAAGGAGGAGATGGACAAGGAGCTTAGTGAAATCTGAGTGTAGATGGAGGAGCTAGCATTCAATATGCAACAGGAATCAAAGGTAAATTTTAGGTATGAATGGCCTTTGAAGAGAACGACCAAATGACCTATTCATAATTTGTTGGCCAGGAGGTAGCAACAAATGTTAAGAGGTGGCCGAGGCATGCTGAAAACCTCAATCATAAGGGAAAGAGATCTGGCAAGGGTCTCATAGATTTCTAGGTGGGAAATGAGAAGGGATAGGTGGATATCATAACTTTCCAGGTGGGCAGAGGAGACATCCCATATTTTCAGGTGGGAAAGGGAGAAGAGATGAGCTCAACTGAGAGTTCATTTACATATGAAGAGGAGGTAGCATAGAGATCTCACTCAGATGGAGATTCATGCGAAACTGTGAGCCGTGTGAATGAAGTTGATGAGAGGTTACAAACTTATGTCACAGATAAGGAGGATCAGAGGATTGTTCTGATCATTGGAGGAGTTGAGATATTTCTACCAAGCGGTTAGGGAGAGGATAGAATAGATGTTGCAGAGGCAGCAGGAGGAAAACAAGCTGAGACTTTTGTGAAGGAACAAATACGGATGTCTATCCCAACAGAAGGAGAACGCCCAATTGAGTTATTCACTCAGTGGTAATTGGAGTTAAATGCACTCGAGTATTGGTTGGGAAATCCAGAACCAGAAGGTGGCTATCGAGAAATATCCATGCCAGAGGAGATACACCAACACGAGTCACAACTGGAGGAAGATGGGATGGGAACAACCGAATGACTGGCAGGAGCGAATCTATCAGGAGAAGGGGTAGATGAGCAACAATTCAGTGATGAGGAGCCTATAGGGGTAAATACTACAATAGAGTGGAAATCTAGGACCACAAAGGAAGAAGATGTCTTGGGAAGTCAGTGTGATTTTCCCTTTGACAAGGAGAGAGTGCAGCGAGCTAGTCTGGAACAAAAGAACTAGGCGATAGAGAAGCTAGACGAGGTGATCAAAGAGGTGAGGAACTTGATGTTGGAGTTGGCAGAAGAATCGACCAACACGATGAATCTGGGCAAAAAGAAACTTGCACGAGCAGAGGGGAACATGCAGGAGAAGAAGCAGTGGAGAAGAGGAGACGAGAGACAACTCTAGGAGAAAGTTTGGGATCCAGGTTGATTTCAGCCACGTTGGAAAGCTCATGAGAAGGAGATCATGATTTTTTCCACTGTGGAGTATGATGCAGGAGAATCACTCCACCTTAGCACACACCAGCTAATTAACACGCATGGTGCGCATTCAAGGAAGGAGATGCCTCACCCTCTCATTTTTTTCCTTGAGAATCAATGGTGTGATTTGGGCATTAATTGAATACAAGTTGGAAAAGACAAGTTGTGCTTTCACACAAGTTGGAGATGAGGTCTCCATTAATAGGCTGAAGGAAGAATGGATCTGCATCCGATTTGGAGCAGATAGCCATCATTGTAATTTTCCCTTTCGAGAGGCATTAGGGATGGTGATTTGACACCACTAAGGTAGCTTGTGAGGGAATCTCATAGAGACCCTCTTGTATAAATGTTTGCATCATTTCCAAGAAGAGGTTGGCTGGGTTATAGGGAGAAATACAGAGAGTTGATACTCAGTTGTAGTTCAGACTCTACCATTGTAATTTGGCATTCCACCATTAATAAAAAATGACAGTTTTTCCTGTTATACGTTTCTGTGTAATGGATGTTGTGTTATGAATGTCATTTGCATGTTTTTAAATTGTAGATGAATGTTAGAAATATTTTGTAGGGATAGGGATATTGTTTTCTATCCGAGAGTGTGTTGAGTTAAGTCTGGTTCTCTAGGCTAAGTGTAAGGAGTGAGTGACAAAGATTCAAAACTCTGTAAGCCAATGTAAGGAGTGCGTGTTTGAACTCAGTGGAGTCAGAAGAGAAGTTTCCAGGAGGGCACACCAGATTAATTTACAGACTCAGGGAGAAATTGCAAGGTGGTTAAGTCCCTTGAAAAGAAAGACTATGTGGGGAGAAGCACAACCCAGAGTTACTGAACACTATGGAAAACTTTTCAAGGAGGGCATCGATTTAGTGTGAGAATACAAAAGAGCAACATGAGTGAAGGTGTTGGAGAATCCCAGAATTGATGAAAATTCTGGTGAAGGAAGTATTTGCAAGAAGTGTGTCGACAAAGGAAAGGAGATGCCTTAAACCTTTTCATTAGGAAGAGGGAGAAGTCATCGAATAAATGAGCCAAGCGCAAGGAGTGCACATAAGGCATTGTGAGTTCACCTTATAAGCTCAGAAATCCGAGCGAGAAACTACCAGGAGGGCATGAGGAAATCTCAAAGGAACTTGGAACCGTGAAGGTTTTCAAGCCGAGCAAAGTCACAGGAGAGTTGTGCAGATTTCTTCAAGGAGTGCAGATAGGACTTTCGAGAATAGCCTAAGTCTCGAAAGGATAAATTGCGTAAAGTGTGAAAAGGATTCGAAGACTTTCCAAAGTCCCAAAGACGGAGAAATCATCCATCGTCAAAGAGGATATAGGTGGTAGAATATTGAGAAGTTCGGAAGCAGGAACCTCGAAAGGTTTGCTGGGAACAAACAATAGTCTTCGTCAGGCCACAAAGAGCGAAGAAAATCTAGGCCGTTATATCAAGAAGGCACGTGGCAGAGAGTCACGTATTTCAAAGGAGGAACCCTTCAGAGAAAAGATGAGAGGAAGTCCCGAAGAGATGAGAGACAAAGGAACCTTATCCATCCATCGAGGAGGACACGTGGAGCGGGATTAGCACATCCCTGATTTGCAATCAAGAAAATTGAAGTCGGGAGATGAGAGCATGGATGATTTTAGGGGCTAAATTTCACTCATGAGCTAATTTTCCATGTTTTTTCCAAAAACGAGATTCGCTATTTTAAATATTATTCTCCCAAATTCTATAGGATAAAATTATTTTACCTTAAAAATCGCCAAAATTTTATAAAAACTATTTAAAATCCTTATAAATTTGAATATTTTGTACAAAAATATTGTTAAACATTTATAGTTGGCATCTGAAGGATAAGTAAGATTCGCTAAGGTTTCTACATTTTAAAATAAATTTCCATCCTTAAAATCATCCCTGGATGAGAGGGCTCGCGAAGTTTGAACTCGCGAAGTGATCGCATCTGTTGATCGAAAGAGGAGCGTGGACCGTAGATCTGGTCCCGAAGTATTCGTCGATTTAGAAATCGGGGAAAGGAGGAAGTATCTCGCAAAAGTCCCAAAGTGTGGGGTCACGAAGGAAGTTTGACCCATGGTCATAGTCCGTGGTCACATCAGAAAGGAATCCTAGCACGGAGAGCTATCAGTGTTGGCGCAAGAGATAAAAGAGCAAGGAGAGGGTCCGCAAGTGCCACATCGTGAGCGTCGAGGAAGTAAAGAGGGCATGTGCCAAGTTGAAATTTTTTCCATCAGGAGCCCGACGAACCATTCAGTTCGACCACTTGAATGATCCTAGAATGGGAGGTCATGTAGCCTCGAAGGAAGGGGTGGGGTCTGCAACATAGTGTGAGTATGTTGTTGTAATTTCCTTGATATGAATAATAAGACAACTGATACCTCTTCTTGGTGGACGTAACCCAAATCTTGGGTGATCCACGTAAATCTTTATGTCTTTAATTTCTGCATGACTGTGTTTGGCTTATGATATTTGTGTTTACACATTTATGAATATAACAAGTGGTATCAGAGCTGGTTGGAGGAGAGGGTGTCGAGGGCATCAAATTTCAGAGGAGAAGCAACATCCATGTGAGGTGCGTCGATTTCCACATCGTCGTAGGTGCCTCCTTTGGAAGGGTGCGACGTCTTATTATCCAACCTTCACTCGTTTTCGATTTCATCAAATTATTGTGGTCCAACTATGTGGTACAATGTGTAGACCTTTCAATATAGTCGCACTCCAGTAGCATCGATACTTGTGACGACTCCCTAAAAATACACAGATAAGGAAACTTTCGCATGATGTGTTTCTTTTGAAAAATTACAAGGTATGCAGTTATGGTTTATATGACATGGTGTTTTAATTAAGCACAAGATATTCCTTTTTTAAAAGGATCGCATAAGAGTGGAGGAATTAAAATGTAAAAGTTTGACTCTTCATCTTTACAATTTAATATTGTATGCATAAAACAAAAGGTGGATGTTTTAAAAAGTGAATCTTTTTTTTAATAAAATATTTTTATTAAACCTTTTTTATATATTATTAAAAGGTTTTTTGGATTAAACCTTTTTAAAATTATTGTTCAACATTAAGTAAGATCATTCCTCCATATAAACGTTTGCTTTTATAAGTAGTGGGTTTTTGGAATTTTTCCTCTGCTAATGGAGAAAAATCAGAGTGCCAAATTTGAAATCAAGAAGTTCAATGGCAAGAACAATGTCGAGATCTGGAACGTGAAGATGCACGATATTCTCATGCAACAAGGAGTGGTGAAGGATCTTTTGGGAAAAGAAAAGAAACCAGTGAGCATTTCAGATGATGAGTGGGATGAGATTGATTCGAGAGCATTGAGTCCCATATGCATGTGTTTGTCTGGTGATGTTCTGTTCAACATTGTGGCGGAGAAGACAGTAACCGGTTTGTGGACGAAGCTAGAAATCATGTAAATGATGAAATCCTTGATGAACATGATCTTCCTAAAAAGACAATTGTACATTATGTGCATGAAGGCAGGTACAAAAATATATGATCATTTAAATACTTTTAATACTCTCTTAGTTTAGTTGACTAGCATGGGAGTGAAATTCGAATATGAAGATAAGGAAATTACATTATTGTGTTCTTTGCCCGCGTCATGGGATCACTTTGTTACCTCTATTAGTTTCAACACAACATAAAGTATTTATTTTGATGTTATTGTTGGAGCACTACTGTCTGAGGAAACAAGGAGTAAAACCAATTCATAAACCTCTACATCTGAGGCGATGATGGTCAGAGGCAGAACTAAAGAAAGAGGATAGGGTTAGAGGTATTTATCTCGGTCAAAGTTGAAGGGAAAGAAGATAAATATTAAGTGCTGGTTTTGTGGAAAATAAGGACACCTGAAGAAGGACTATTGGAAGAGACAACAAGCCTCCAAAGAAGACCCTCCAAAAGAGACGAAGGAAGCAAATGCAACCGAAACAGGTTCAACAACAGTTTTAGGTATGACTGATGAAGTTTTATCAATTAGTATTGGTTCATGTCATGATAAAAAATGGTTATTAGATTCTGGTGCTTCAAATCACATGTGTCTTCATAGACACTGGTTTATTACTTACCAATCTATAGATGATGGAACAGTTCACATGGGATATGGTATATCATGTAAATTTGTGGGAATTGGAAGCATTCGAATTAAGATGTTTGACGAAACTGTTAAAATACTAACTGGTGTGAGACATGTACCTGAGATTAGGAATAACCTAATTTCTTTGGGAGTCTTAGACACTGGAGGATATAAGAGTATTGTTCAAGGTGGAGTTATGAAGGTCTACAGAATAATCCTACTGGTTATGAAAGTGAAAAAGGTTGGTAACCTATTTCTGTTAGAAGGAAGAACTGAGTCAGATCATGCGACAACGATATCTGAGAATGACAGTGATTATTTTCGACTATGGCATCAACGACTGGGCCATATGAGCGAACAAGGATTGAAGGTATTATCTGATTGCAAGTTACTTCCTAGTCTAAAGTATTTAAAGTTAGATTTCTTCAAGCACTGTATTTATGGAAAACATAATAGGTAGAGATTTAAAATCAAAAGACACACCAGTGAAGGAATCCTTGATTATATCCATTCTAATGTTTGGGGACCATCCCCTACTATTTGATATGGAGGATCATCATATTTTGTAAGTTTTATAGATGATTTATATAGGAAGGTTTGGGTCTATATGTTGAAAGGAAAGACTGATGTATTTACTGTTTTCAAGCAGTTTAGAGATTTGGTGGAAAAGAGCATTGGTAGATCCATTAAATGTTTAAGAATTGATAATGGTGGTGAATTTACGTTAATGGAATTTGAAAATTATTGCAAAGAGTTTGGGATTGATAGGAATAAAACCACTGCCTATACTCCTCAGCAAAATGGAGTTTTTGAATGCATGAACATGACTCTTCTATAAAGAGAAAGGAGTATGCTAAGTAACACAAACTTGCAGCAAGAATTGTGGTAAGAAGCAGTAACTACAACTTGCTATCTGGTGAATTGATCACCATCAACAACAACAAAATGCAATATTCATGAAGTGGTATGGAAAGGTCACCCTTGTAATTATTCTAATCTTAAATCTTTTGGTTGTGAAGCCTATGCTCTAATTCCGAAACATCAACGTTCTAAATTAGTTCCAAAATAAAAAAGTCTTATATTTGTTGGATATGGTGATGGTATTAAGATGTATAGGTTGTGGGATCCTACTGCCCACAAGATCACCATTAACAGATATGTAATATTTGACGAATCATCTCTCATCAAATTAGATGTAGATGTTCAAATGAAATAGGAAGAAGTACCTAAGTATCAACAAATTCAGTTTGAAACCCGTTCAAATACAGGTGAAAGTGAAAATGAACAAGTTTTTGAAGATGTTCATGAAGAGTTTACTGCATAGGAAGACATTGTTGATGATAACAATCAACATAATGTGGATAAGCCACAAACTTCCCTAAGGAGGTCTACACGGGTCAGAAATCCTCTAAGAAGGTATGATGATTTTGTTTCGTCAGTTTCTTTAAGTACTAATGATGATGAACCTTCATGATATCAGGAAGCTGTGAAGGGTTCTAACAATAATAAATGGAAATATGAAATGAAGGATGAAATGAAGGCATTAGAGAGGAATGCCACATGGGACCTGGTAGAATTTCCAAGAGACAAAAAAATTGTAGGTTGCAAGTGGGTCTACAGGCTGAAGAAGGGTGTTGATGATAAGGTCGAAAGGTGAAAAACAAGGATGGTTGCGAAAGGATATTCTCAGATAGAAGGCATTGAATTTCATGAGATTGTTTCACCAGTTGTTAAGTATGTTTCAATTCGAAGTGTGTTAGCATTGGTTGCATTACTTGATTTGGAGTTGGAGCAGCTAGATGTTAAGACCGCTTTCTTACATGGAGATTTGGATGAGGAGATATACATGGAACAACCTGAAGGGTTCCTTCAGAATCGCAGCGAGAAATTTGTTTTCAGGGTCAAGAAATCATTGTATGGTCTGAGGTAGTCGCCCAGACAATGGTACAAGAAATTTGACTCTTTCATGGTGAGCCAGAATTATACAAGGAGTGAGTATGATCATTGTGTCTACTTTAAGAAATTGAATAATGTCATATTCATTATCTTAGTATTGTATGATGACGATATGATTTTAGAAAGAAAAATCATAACTGATATCAAAAGGTTAAAGGCTCAGATGGCTAGGAAGTTCAATATGAAAGATCTAGGAGCAACACGACAGATTTTGGGCATGGAGATATTCAGAGACAAGAGGAATGGTAAGATTTGGTTTTCACAACGAAAGTATGTTGAGAAGATACTTTTGAGGTTTGGTATGGATGATGTGAAACCAGTTTTAGTCCCATTGGATTCCCATTTTAATCTTTCTTCAAGTTTATGTCCTAGTACAAAAGAAGAAAAGGTATATATGTCTTGAATACCATATACTAATGCAGTAGGACGTCTAATGTATGTGATGGTTAGTACAAGGCCATACATTTCACATATAGTTGGGGTTGTCAGTAGGTATACAGAAAATCCAGGTAAAGATCACTGGGCAGTAGTGAAATGGGTTCTTCGGTATCTGAGGGGCACACATGATTACTGTATCACCTATAACAATGGTCGTGAGTTAGTTTGTTGATATGTTGATTCTGATTTTGCAGGTGATTTGGACAAGATAAGGTCAAATTGAGGGTATGTCTTTACTCTTGCAGGTGGATCTATTAGTTGGATGTCAAAGATATAAAACATTGTTACTTTATCCACTACAGAAGCTGAATATGTAGATTCTTCACATTCTTGCAAAGAGGTAAATTGGTTGAAAGGTTTGTTTGGTCAGCTTGGAAGGATATAGGACAAAGTAAAGTTACTTTGTGATAGTCAAAGTTCTATTCACTTAGCTAAGAATATATCCTACCACAGTAAAACAAAACATATACCTATCAAGTACCATTTTGTAAGACATGTCATTGATGAAGGTGGAGTCTCTCTTGAGAAATTGCATACAAAAGATAACTGCACATACATGTTCACAAAACCAATATTGTTAGAGAAGCTACAATGACACTTGGCTTCTCTTGGCTTGCAGAAAAGGTGGTGAAAAAAAGGAAGGAGCAAGGTATAATGTTAATTGTTTTCAAGGTGGAGATTGTTGGAAAATGGTGACAACGAATTCCTCCAGGATTAGGATTTTAGATCCTATAATCCAACGTTGGTTGTAACCAATAAGAACAAGTTAGAATATGAATGATATTTCATTTAATAATTAGTTTCCTGTGTAAATGTATATAAATTTATGTAAGCCCATAGATGCAGACATGAGGAGTGTTAATGAGCTACTGTAATCTCCTTGATCTGAATAATAAGACAACCTATACCTATGCTTGGTGTACATAGCCCAAATCTTGGGTGAACCACGTAAATCTTTGTGTCTTTTATTTATGCATGATTGTGTTTGGCTTATGATATTTTTTTTTCCGCATTTAAGAATATAACAAATACTTCACATTGAGAGATACGACAAATCTTAATGTGTGTACTAATTGTGGAGTTGGAGATCATTCCTTAGAAGACTTCCCCATCATGCTTGAAAATATAATGAATAGGAGAAGTGTCAACCTTTTGCAGAGTGTTCTAAAACACGAGGTGTCGAACTCCAAGAACTTAAATATAATTACCAAATCATGAGAAAATAAATAAGGAATAAGGCATTAAACAAAACACATTAGATAAACCTTATAATAAAAATTAATTGGTATCCATATCATTAAAAATAAAGGAAAAACATGAAATAATATGTCAGACTATTCGATGAGGTAACAAATCAAGAAAATCAATAGGAATACTAACAAAGAAGATACCAAGAAGGTATGGGTGATGGAGTCCTTGAACAATTCTTTAATATTTTTAAAGAAGAAGAGTTAGTCTCCATTATGTTAAAACTATTTAATATCCTTAAGGAATGCAAATTAGAATAAAGAACATGAAAAAAATTGTTGTAGTTAACTTAGGAAGAAATATCCCATGATGACTATGATCCACAAATCAACCTAGAAGTCGAAGGCTTTATGGTTCCATAGGTCGTGGTTGACTTTGTATCTCAAGTTAACTTTCCTTCAAAAGAAACCTCGATTAGAATGAGAAAAAATGACTTGGTCATGCCCAAGAATTTCTTAAAGTCAACAAACCAAAGGTTTGTTGAACCAATTGGTATATTAAAAGATGAGGAAATAGTCATTATGGGAGTACCAATTGTGGTCAATTTTGAATTTACTAATCTAATCAATAGTATTTCAACATATTTAATGTTAATTAGTTGACCATGTGTTCAAACGACGAAAGAAACAATATTCCTAGAGAAATATAGAATAAATCTAAAAGGGAATGGAAGGAGTATTATTATACCCTTGGATCCCAAAGAAGAAAAAACTTGGTCGGAACCCTGGATAAAACTTTACCAAGTAATACAAGGAGAAAAAGACAATGTTGAACCAAATTCCAAAGGAAGATTGTTGCATGGATCACCTTTGTCTTTGTGACAAAGTTCTTATACAGAATTAAACGAGTGGAAACTGGAGAATTACAAAATAAAAAGAAAGGCAATGTTGGATAGTTGAGTCCATACTAAAGGAAAGTTTATAATATTTATTATTAATCAAATAAATACCCACCATATATGAGAAACAAATTAGGCAATATCAAATTTTAATACCCTTAGACTCAAAATTGACCACAATCCCTCGATTAATATTTAAAGAATGAGAGTCACATGTAGTCCATGTTGATGAAGTATTGAAAACAGTCACATAGTAGGTTCAATTATAGAGGTTGGGGTAGACATTTATAGGTGAAGTCACATGATGGTGGGACACACATGCACCTCGATTATAGATGTGGACCATGACCATAATGTACTTTTTGGAATGGTTTTGAGGTAAGAAAATCATCACCACAACCAAAATAGTAAAGTTTAAACTAGGGTTTGACCCAGAAGCACATATTCAGCAATGTAAGAAAGAATGCGAGAGGATCAAGTACATAGGTGAGAAAGTCTATCCGCACATGTTCCTAAACACACTAGGCGAATTTACCCACATATGGTAAAAAATTAAGGAGGCCAAAAGTGATACGTGGATATGGTAGGAGTTAAAATATTTTTTTATAAAGATTTCTCATTTGTTCTAACAAAAGCTGACCTACAAGAAGAGATCTAGGAAATTAGAGACTTCATAGAAAGACCAAGTAGAAAAAGTATAGAAGGAAAAGGAAAGTCGATGGTCAACATAGGGTCAACCTCGACTTGTAATGGGATATCATGCTTGGAGCAAAGAATTAAAATAAATCTATGAATTGAGATAAAGAACGAACATTTTCCAGGGGAGAGATTTAGGTGGGAGATATATCATAGAAAAGTTATGAGACCAGTAAAATAAACTTAAAAATGTCTAATTAATTCAACCTAGAAGATAAAGAGAAAATTGACTTTTTAGTTTCATACAATGAAGTCTATGAAGAAGAGAGAAACTTGGATGAATCGAAGGCACCAAAATGGATGGATGTTGAAATAAAATACACAAAAGTCGATATTTCAAACATCAATCGACAAAAATTGGCTAAAATCAGTGACCATTGGTTGAAAAATAACACAATAAAAATAATTGACGTACTTAAAGAATATCAATATGTATTTTCTAGAGATTATAAATACTTGAATGGTTTGGTCAAAGAAATGGGAGAAATTAAGATGAACTTGATACCATGAGAAAAAAATATGAAAAAGAGACCATATAAGTTGTCATTAAAAGATAAGGAAATCACGCAAAAATATATTAAAGGAATTTTGGCTGGAAGAATTATTTATCCCATGGAAATGTTGGAATGGGGCAACCCTATAGTAGTTCAACCAAAGAAAAATGTTTCAAAAATCTAAGAACATGTGTTTTCTTTAAAGTGTTGAACAAATTCACACTCATTGATCCATTCCCAAACCTCATTAAAAAATTAAATAATAAATGAAGTAATCGGACATGAATTCTATTCATTTACAGATGGATTTTTGGGCTACAATTAGGTGCTAAAGAAGATCAAGAGAAAACATTAATTATTTCATATTTTGTATCTTTTGCATACAAAGTAATTCCTTTTAGATTGAAAAATGCCCATATTGTTTGTTATAGGATAGTAGTTAAGGAATTTTAGGAATACATTTATAAAACAATGGTACTCGATTTCAAAGTCTAGATAGTATACAACTTACTGGAAAACCATATAAATTTTCTTTGAATGACGATGGAAAGATGTTGACAAACACATCTTTGATTAAATATAGATAAATGTAGATTTTCCACACCCATCAACATACTGTTAGGTCATGTCATCCAAAATATGGAATAAAATTTGACTTGGAAAAGATCAAAGTGATACTTGACTTGAAACCACAAATAAATGCTAAATAAATAAATTATTTTTGGGCTATACAAGTTATTAGAGTACATGCACATTTACCTAGTACACCATTTTCTTGTGTTCTATGGTCCATGTATGAGGGCACAATTGGTCTCACTTGGTCCAAGATATTCTCCATTGGATGAGAATATTCTTCCCCTATACAAGGGCACACCTCTTCTTGAGTCATGCTTCAGTTGTACTTTAGTTACATTAGTGGAGTTTAGTCTCACATGCCAACCTTGGAATCATCGCCAAGAGCAAATTCATTCCTTGGAATCATCACTAGGAGTGTGTATTGCATGTGCATGAAGATAGGAGGGTGCATTCCTTGTGCATGCATGAGTGAAATCCACTTCACTTGTGCATATCTAGTTAATTGATGATTGCATGGCCAATTAACTAAGAGTAGGTGGAATATTACTAATGTTTCAGTTGGTGCATGTGCAAGTAATATTTTTAAGCTCAAATATGGTGCATTAACCCACCACATAGAGTATATCTCTTGTCAATTATTTATTCGTCTATTGTAGAATAGATTTTCATTCATTCTCTCTTCAATCCTTTTGGTCTCAAGCTTGCAATTGTTATTTGTATTTTGCAACTAGATTATGTGTGTAGATTTTTCAAAATTTTCACATGGTATCAGAGCACATGGGATTTTAAGGAGAAGCACATACTCTCTTTTGGAGTTTACGACATGGAAAATTTTAGGGGCCAAATTTCACCCATGGGTTAATTTTCCATGCTTTTTCCAAAAAAAATATTCACAAATTTCCATTTTTTCTAAAAATGATTCGCCCAAATTCTATAGGATAAAATTATTTTACCTTATAAATCACCAAAAAATTATAGAAAATATATAAAATCCTTATAAATTTTAATATTTTTACAAAAATATCTCGAAATATTTTATAGTTTACATATTAAGGGCTATTAAGATTCGTCAAGGTTTCTACATTTTCAGACAAATTTCCCTTCTTAAAATAATCCCTGGGTTACAGAGGATTAGAGTGCACATAGAGAATGGTTTTCCCGAGCCATTGATCCTCACACCATATAATTGTTTTGAATGGAAGCCTAAAGTTCTACATCTCCTCACAATAAGAGGACTTTATCATATTACAATGGCAATCAAAGTAGATCCTATTTCCACCATTGAGAAATATAAGTTTTTTTAACATAATGGAATAAGCATTCAAGATATTGTGATTTTCAATATCTATATAACTACTCTTCCATGTAGAATATAATTCCACAACAAATGAATTATGGAACACATTTGAGGGTCTATTCAGGAAACATGATGAACTACGAGGTAACATGCTAGAGAACAAACTCATATCGTTGATCCCAAGTAGTTATGAAACCCATCAAATCAAATAATTTGGAATAGACAATTAAAATCAAGGGGATAAACTAATCCTCGTGATTCTTTCGAATCTAGGTCTTGAATACTCAATATTCATTTCTACTTTTCATACTTCAAGGCTAACAATGGGAAAAGGTTGGAAAATGCATCCTCTAGATGCATTCATAGAATCACTCATACATGAGAAAGATAAGCTCATAAAAATGGGTTCTCTTAAGAAATCCAAAGCCCAGGTGCTTGCAGTACATGAAAACAGTAAGATAACTAGAGAAGGAAAGACATAACCCGATCACAAGAAGGAAGAAAACCTCACATCCACTTAGGAGTCTTCTAAAGAGGGACAACCAAAGAAGGATAAATCCAATTGAAGTTATTGCAAAGGAAGATATCATCCAAAAATTTCATGCATGAAGAAGATCATATATCCAATGGAACAATTTCTTCAGCAAAATGATCTTGAATATTTCATACTAGAAAATGCTAAGAAAAAACTTGGAGAAAATCCACCGGAAGATCGAGGTGAGGGAAATCCTCTAATTTTTGTTTATTACTCACCTAATAATTTGATTTTATATTCTGAGTACGGGTTATTGGATCCTTTTGATAGATAGATTGTTCATTGAAACAAGTGAGAATTTTGATGAAGTCTCCCTCCATGCATTCTAGGAGAAACCTACAGTAGATTCCCCCCCTCTTCTTCAATTCAATCTCAGAGAGGATTATTCATTCTATTCAGAGAAGATTTCATATTATATTTCAAAATATGATTTAGATTTTCATGATCATGCTATTGTTGATCCAAATATTAGACCATGATGGGCACAACATGGCCTACTATATGACACATATCTAGTGGGTGATCCTGCCAATCCAAGGAGGAAAAGATATTTGTTTGAGGCTGTTCTGCATGGCCTCACAACTATAGAGCCATTATTACCCATGAATTTTTATATGGTTCTTTCATGTGATCCTAATTACTATCCATAAGATAAGGGGGATCGTTATTGGTAAGCAACTATGAATGAGGAATACAATTCTCTCATTGAGAATTGCACATAGGATTTGGTTCCTCTTCCTTATGATTAGAGAAAGTGGATGTATATGAAAAATATGGTAGTATATGGACTTGTAAGAAAGTACACGGATAATATTGTAGATAAGGGATTCGCACTAGTGTATTCACTTCACCAAATCCTTACATACATCTACATCTTCTTCAAAACATTCACTGAGTAGAAGTTTGCAACTTTACAAGGTCTCTTGGGAGTGAAGGACAGAAATTCATAGCAATTTCCATAGTCAACATTGTCTTTTGAGGCAGGGGGGGGTTATTTCCACAGGGTTTTCCTTCCTTCTCCATATTTCGATTATTTTATTTTTATATATTCTTTGTACATGGGTACTATTAGCACTAAAATTCACACTTTGACTGCTAAAGTGTAATATCAGCACCCATCAGTAGGTTTAAAATAAGTTTTTATGTTAAGGTGAAATATGGATGAGGAAAACTCAAAAAAGGTGTCAATCACATAAGGAAATACCAAAGTATAGAACAACAAGTAAGGATTTAGAAATAAAGTGCCTTAAATCTGGTTTACACAACAGGAACAAAATATCTATTATATGACAATATAAAAATCGGAGGTCTCTCCCTTACCATCAAACCTGAAAAATTAAATCAATTTAAAATTGGGTGGATCAACAAGAAAGAACAAGAAGGAGGACAATACTCTGACTGTAGATCAATGATCTACCATTGGGCATGGACTCAAAACACTCTGCAGATTGAAGGCAATCAAGATAAATATCAGGTTAAGATTTTATATGATGATGATTAGAAGAAAGGAAAGTGAACAATCAGAAGAATGTATACTAAACAAATATCATCTCCGTAGAATAGATTGAGAAGAATCTTGAATAGAAATAATGATTAACAGGCCATATACCACATATCCTATGCTTCTCAGGGATTCGTTAATCAAAGGAAGTCTTTGATCCTCAAAACCTGTAATATATTCAATCAAAAAGATAACAAAAAAAATGATAATAACAAGCTGATAAACAACTCTCATGAATCTTTAATGGCAAAAATGATAATTACAACATGCCCTCAGGCTTACAAATGAGCAACTAAACTACTCCTCCATGTCTCTCCTCTCTTGGATCATGAATCCAACCCTTTTATCATAAAACACCCTTTCATTTATAGTGAAAAACATCTATATACACCAAGGAGGTCAAAACCAAGGCGTGACATAGGTCCTCCCCCATTTAGGAGTCTTGTTACAAAAGATTCCAACAAAAGCCTAACAAATTCCTATTTTTTGGGATTTTGTCTATGATGATAAATGCCTTTTGAAACAAGTCATCCTGATTGATATGGAGATGGAACACATGTCCCTCATGTCGAAATAACTCCTAGGAGACCATTCGAACCTTCCTTGACAGGTGGCAACCTCCAAACAAGGCGAATATACAAAAACTATGCAAAACAAAGAGTTTACAGTGCCAGTTTGCAACGCACTGGTGTTTTAATTATATCTCTCGAATTACAAACTAGGTTATGCTGAAATTTGATGAGAAACTCAATGCCATTATCCTTCTCTTGCAAAATTGTTTTTAGAAAAACCCACATCACATTTTTTGAGTTATGATCAAATGTTTAGAAGCAACTGCTACAAGAAATAAGTTTGCAATGCCCCTATATGCCAGTTCATAGTGCCAAAAGGAAAAAACATCCAAAACCACTTTCTTGAACTTCAAATAGGATGAAAACCCTCATGGAGTACTTGATGGTCCTGATTTTGATGCTGGTATCTTTGAAATTTCCCGAGGGTGTATACAAGGAGTCGAACCTCCAACTCTCCTATTTAACCAGTTCGCAGCACTAAAAGGAAAATGTAACATCCCGCTCTGGTGCACTGAGCGAACTTATTCTTTGAGGACACTTGCTCGCAAGTGATCCAGATTATTATGATATTAAAACATTTGACTTTGATTATGATGTGTCATGGGTAGATGACATGTTGTTTTACTACATTGACATAGACATGTGTTATTGACTCGGTTTTACTGAGTGTGCAGGGTTTTGGACCTTGAGGATGCAGAGGCATCGATGGAACCCCTTGGACTCTGGATCGAGTAAGGGAGTGTGCTATTGGGGTTTGATTGATTTACTGTGATATTAATACATTTTGATTAGATGATATGATGTAGACATGTTCTGACATGATTTGTTGATGATGCAGGCTGACGATAGCTTGTCGACCGAACTCACATATGGAGTAAAGGGGACACACATGACTACCAGAGAGGTTGAAGGAGAGGTGTGGACAAAATCCCTGCCACAACCTACTAGCACTCCCTCCATGACTCGAATTGTAGGTTAACGATTACCTAGTTCGAGAGGATCCACGATGCCGTGAGGGAAGACTGCGACAGTTGCTCATGATGATTATAAGGGGCACGCAATAAGGCAGGGGCCTTATTCCTTAGAATCCCTTAGTCTCCCACAAGTTCACCTGGCGGAGTGTTGAATCTAGGGGTTATTGATGTCTACCAATCAGTCAAGAGGCGAGTGGCACCCTTGGAGCACGTGGTGCATCCTGAAGGGCACGCCACGCAAAAGAAACAAAAGAGGCGAGTGACACCCTTAGAGCACGTGGTGCGTCCTGAAGGGCACGTTGTGCAAAAGAAACAAAAGAGGCGAGTGGCACCCTTGGAGCACGTAATGTGTCCTGAAGGGCAGGTCGAGTTGATGATGATAAATGAACGAACCTAGATGGCCCTAAGACAAATATCTCATTAAGAAATTTTAAAACAACTTCCCTAATTAAAATGTTGCCCAGTTCAGAATCTATGTCCTAAGTCTAAAACTTCGCTAGGGGTAAAATTTTGTCTACCTTTATAAAAGAAAAAAAAATAATATATATATATATATATATATATATATATATATATATATATTTATATATAAAATAAAATAATAAAATTTAAAACCACTTAAGTAATAATTGTGGGTGTTCATAAAATTTTTGGTAATATGAAGAGATTAAAGAATTAAATAAAATGTGTGGATGTAAAACGTAAAGAGGCAATTAATTACTTTAACTTATGATAGTTAATATATATATATATATATATACTAAATTAATAAAAAAAGGGGAAGGGAGGTTAACTTGCACAATTGTCATTTTTGGATCTAATAGAAAGGGGAAAGAAGGAATTATAAAAATTAGGAAACTAGGGAATGAGGCAACATAAAAAGGGAAAGAAGGGAACTTATGGTAAAAAGCGGGAGGTCAACTTAGTAAAGAATATGCTTTTAAAAACCTTCTAAATTGAACTAAAATAGCAACTTCATAATAGGGAAAGCCTTTAAAACCTGCAAGGGAATCTAGGGACACCTAGGACTAATTTTAGGAGTAACTCTAGGTGGGTGAGGGAAATAAGACAATTAATAAATTAAAGAAAATAATTATTGGAGGAAAGTGGGAGATGGATGACACTTGTACGAAGGAGAATTTTTAGAAGATTTTTATTAAAACTTAAATTAAATGAGATTTAGGGAAAGAATGGAAGTTTGAAAACTCTATCAAAGAGAGGGAGGAGAAGGAAGAAGGGGATTGACTGTTAGCATAACGTTATGCTGCCAGATTAGTGACTTGACTGATTTACTTGTGGGAGTTGGGCTTTCCCATCTCGGAGAGGAGTGGTAGCTCGGCCTTGCGAGGCGAGCTGGGAGCTAGACGTACCATATGGATAGTGTGTGGCCCCTTTGCGGCTCGGGGGGCTAAGGGGGAAGAAGAGTACCCCTAGCGTTGGCTGGGAGGTACCGATGAGGTCTCGACGGTCAGCGAGCGGGAGTTTCATGGAGCGCAGGATGTCAATCGAAGCGGGCGATAAGGCAATGATATGCTATTTTATTTTGTAGAGTAGAATGTGTTAGGACTTATGCTTGGATCCGAATATGGATCATAATGGTTGGGTGGTTTAGATTGTTAGCGGACCCCTTTTTCTCAGCCTAGCTGATTTTCTGGTTGAGTGATCTCCCATGGTCTTTATTCCCGCATGACTTGACAGCCTTGTGATGTTGATTGAGACCCTTGCGTTGTTTTCCTTCGTCCCTAGCTCGCCATTCCTCGCCTGAGCAGTCGGCCAGGAGCTTGATCTACGGTCGTCACCTTAGCGTTAAAAGATGTATGGATCTCAATGGCCTACTTTTATGTGCGAGGATGTTGAAGTGAAGGACGAAATCAAGTGTCTACCTCTATTGTTGTCCTTGGCTGAATGGTTTTCCTTGCTCCTTGATGTGTTTATTAACCTTGAAATTTGATTGATGGCGAAGTTCTTTATTTTGCGTTTTGTATTCGCCGGATAAGTTTATTTCTGCGTTTTATTTATTACTGGTTGAACCCACACTGTGTGGCATTGCCTCCCTCGCAACTTAACCCTGTGACTGTTTTAATGACCCTTTTCTCTGCAATTTGTCTTTGCACAGTAATAATGGATGAATTTTGTCTTGAGCTTTTGCCCATTCGTTGATTGCCTAAAAATTTTGTGGTCAGCGTTCTGGTTGGGTTTTACTATTCCTTGGTTTGGATCTTTATGCCTCTGCGTTACTCATCATGGTTGTAATTTCCCGGATGTGGTATTTTCGCATTTAAATTATTGTTGTATAGGCTTTCAGTCATTGACAAACGCTGGTATAGTTATATTTCATGGTTGTATATACAAGGATGCGGTATAATCGTAGATAGTGTGTTAGTACTGTGTATAATCATTACTATGTGTTATTACGTAGTCATCCTGTGATAAGTGTTAATGTGTAATAGCCGTGACCTTCCTTTATAAAAACAATTTTTATAGCGAATCCCGAATAGTTGTTGCATTGATAAGAAGCGAACTCATACACCGATGTGATAGATATTGCAAATGGTGATTTTATATTTTGGGCATGTCTGCGATATTATTTCCATGGCAATTTTATATTTCATACCGTAATGGCGATTTCACATTTTATATTGCTTAATGGAAAAGTCGTTCGGTGAAACTGTTCCTGTAATTTTGGTTCTGTCAAAATTCATCTCTGGCATTTTCGTTTGGTAATATTGGTTCTGAAATTTCATTCTGGAAAATCCGTTTTGTGAAATGGTTACTCCAAATTCATTTCTGGCAAATTCTGCCCCTTTTGTTTTACATCTTTGCAAAATTCACCTATCTTCTTGGACCCTTAATGTTCATCTTGACTATAGGTTCTGACCACAGGTTCTAACTATATATCTTATTCCTGTCTTAATTACTGTCTGTAGACTTTATGAACCCTCCTTCCCACACTCAGACTTTATTTATTACCTACTCCCAGGCGTTCTAGTATGTCCTGTTGATGACATCAAGAGAATCGTGACCCGCGCCCTGTTGTGAGTTGAATCTCAGATAAATGAAGAATTTCCTTCATGGTTGAATGTTGGCTTTAGTGTTTGTTTCTAATTTATAAATGCGTTGTGGATACCGTTGAGTTGATTTTTGATTTAGTTTTAAGGGAATTTCTGATTTTCTTTCTGATAGTTAACATTGCTATTGAATGGCGCTAATTCTGGCAGAGGTTGGACTCTATGTCTAGTCAGGGCTATTACTGTGTTGTATAGTAAATTGTGCCTGGAGAACGTAAATTATAAATTATTATATTGTTAATAGATTCCTAAAATCGGCGTTATCCTTAAATGGATATGGTCGTGCAAAGAATTTGATTAGTCACGTAGAGAATTTGAGAGGAATTTTCGATATGGTTTAGTAGTTTTATTTTTGGAACATTTTAAATTGTGATTGAATGGTTTTAATTTTGTGAAAAATTTAAATTGTGATTTAGTAGTCGGGTTATGAAATATTTGTAAATATGTTTGGATTTAAACTTACTAAATTTTTATATGCAGATTTGGGGGAAGATGTGTAATCTCTAGAATATGATTTTTCCAAATAGATATAAATATTATTTTCTTGTATGTCATATTTTTGTTTGATTAATTTTTAAATACATTTTAAAGTTTACAATATGCAAACTTAACACTTAACAAAGGTACAATCCAAATAGTTGTCAACATCATGTAACTAAACTTAATACATGTCTACGTTACAATCCAAACACATCACCTCTTTTTAATCAGTTCTTAATAACTTTTAAAACTTAGAATATGTCTACGATCGTAAAATGATTGTATATAACGCATGATTAGGGTGAAGTTATGTTTAAGATTTATTCATGTATGTATTGTTCTGATTCATGTATGTCATTTTTTTAAAATTGAGGATTCTAGTTGTGAAAATTAGCTAACCGAATCGTGATGTCTTTACACTGTTATTAATACTCATTATATTAGTATTCCCATGCCAAGTGTCATTTTCTTAGTATACTGGGTAAGAGTACAAGAATGTAAGTTGATGGAATCCTTTAGTTGTTAACAGGAAGGACCTTCCCCACTTAATTCGTTTACCTTTTAATCATCACTACAATTGAGAAGTCTGGATGGACATTGGAATAAAGTTATAATAAATTATAATTCCACTCTTTAAGCATTACCACAAGGGTCTTCTCACCACAATATATTTTACTATGTATTTTATCTCGGCCATAATATATACTACTATATAATTCTTCCTTTAGTCAATTCCTTAAGGGTCTTCTCACAATAATATATACTACTATATATTCAATCTTTCTTAATATCATGAGAGTTGTCTTCAATAATTACTTATTTCTTTACTCATTACTAAGTGAACGAGTTATAGTTAGCATGATAATTTGATAAAAACAAAAAAAATAAAAATTGCGTGGATCTTTGTACATCACTGTTCATTAGCTAAAATTGGGGATGTCACAGAAAAAACATCCAAAAACACTTTATTGACCTTCAAATAGGATGAAAACCCTCATGGAGTACCTTATGGTATTGATTTTGATGTTGGTATCTTTGAAATTTCCCGAGGGTGTCTATAATTATTCGAACCTCCAACTCTCCTCTTTAACCAGTTCACAGTGCCAGTTCGCAACGCTTGTCAAACATAGCTCACACACTTCGAGGAGGCTATTAGTTGATGGTATGACATAATCCATGGATAAATGGATAAATTGTAGGCTCTGAAAACCATAAATCCTCTTTGACATGATCCTTGTCATAAAAAAAATCACATAGCTCAAACTTTAGACCAAGTCTAGACATAACCTTATTCATTTTGAAACTGAATCTAAATTTATGATTACAACCTAAAGACTCAAAACCTATGTCCTATAAACCTTATGACTCAAAAAAAAAACCAAGGTAAATTTTTTGACCCATACAATCTTATGTGTTAACATCTGGCTCCGCAGGGGATGACATGCTTCCTGTGAGCTTCCAAGAACATGCAGTTATAGTGCCTTATCCATTGGGATAGGATTCATTATTGTTGATCTACTGCAAACTAAAAACTAAAAACCACCTACCTATAGTTTGAGCTAATTTATATACATAAGCCTACTCTAACCAACTAATGAATTTTCTTAGGTGTAAGAAAACTTCCACAACAACCATGAAAGTAGCTAACTGATAAAAATAACTTCTTGCAGGTAACTCTTTGAGAAAATATAGAAAGAAGGTAATATTTTCAACAAACATTCCAAGAAAATATTACACTCACTGCTCCAAATAAGATATATACCCAAATTTACAACAATTAGGACTTGTGCAAGCAAGGAATCCATCTAGATTGCCACTGGATCTTGAAGAACATGAAACACTTTCAATAGTTTAAGAAGGCAATCTTGCTCCTCTATGAAGGATGATTTTTCAACAAAATGGTAGTCCTCATATGATCCGTAACTACTCATATGTTGTTTGAGCTCACTGATCCATGGATATTTCTTCTCATCAATGGGTGGTAATGATAAATGCTGATGCAACTCATCCTTATATTTTTCATTATCATATACGGGCTGGCTGCTAATAAGTTGTGTATGTGCTTTAGTAAAAATCTGTTCTTGATCATCAGAATATTCATCAAGGATAGGTTGATATTTTTCAACATTTGGGACAACAATATCATCAGAGGAATGATTTTTATAGATATATGTTACAAGGACAGATGCATCTACTGCATTGCTACCATTTTCTTCATCATACGAGAAACCAACAAAATCTACTTTCAACAATGGAAAACTAGGAAAGGAATGATATGATTTTTCCTCGATTTCTTCAACATAAACATCTATTTAAACCTTATAATATGAGGAAACACTTATTGTATGTTGAATATCCTTCTCAAATTCCTCACAACAATTCTCAAGTAGAAATTCAACTGAAAAATACCTTTTATAGTGCTCCTTAAAAGCTAAGTGAAATTCCTTCATTGATGAAATGCTAGAATGAGATAGTGAGAAATATGATTGACGTGCATCACCATGTAATGAATGCATGAACATTTTAATTAATACATCCTCATGATAAAAATCCAGTTGATCCATGCATTGATGAAACTTAAAGAGATTTTGTGCAAAATTATCCTCCATCCTTTCTATGAATACAGGTAGAGAATATCCCCATTCTGATATATGAGGTACTGGATTTGGGAAACCAGAAACTGTAGAAAAGTTAAGAGGTGCAAACTTCTAAGACAAAACAACAACAAATGCCTTTGACATTATGAAATTGTGGATTCACCACTGGATTTTTATTTTGAGGAGTCACCAGGTGAAAAGTGCAGTCAATACTATGTCAGCAGCCTCTGTTCACCATCAAATACTGGATCTAATATTTGTCATTCTTCCCAGGGAAAATTTTCAACTTCATCCCCGACAACAACGCTAAGAATGTTAGCATTGAAAGTCACACTTTGACTGCTAAAGTGTAAGATAATCACCCATCAATAGGTTTAAAATAAGTTTTATGTTAAGGGGACATATGGATGAGGAAAACTCAGAAAAAGTGTCAATCATAGAAGGCAATCCCAAAGTATACACCATCAAGTAAGGATTTAGAAACAAAGTGTCTTAAATATGGTTTACATAGCAGGAAATAAATATCTATTATATGACAATATCAAAATTGGAGGTCTCCCCCCTACCATCTAACTTGGAAAATTAAACCAATTTAAAATTGGGTGGACCAACAAAAAAGAACAAGAAGGAGGACAATAATATGACTTTATATCAATGATATACCATTGGGCATGGAGTGAAAACACTCTGCAGATTGAAGTCAATCAAGATAAATATCGGTTTAAGAGTTTATATGATGATTATTAGAAGAAAGGAAAGTGAACAATCAGAAGAATGTCTACTAAACAAAGATCCTCTCTGTAGAATAGATTGAAAATAATATTGAATAGAAAAAATGATTAACAAGCCATCTACAACAGATCCTTTGTTTCTTAGGGATCCCTTAATCAAAGGAAATATTTTATCCTCAAAACATGCAATATATTCAATCAATAATATAACAAAAGAAATGGAAAACAAAGATGACAAGATGATAAACAACTCTAATGAATATTTAATGGTAGAAATGCTAATTAAACAAGCCCCCAGGCTTACAAATGAGAAGCTAAGCTGCTCCTCCAACTCTCTCCTCTCTTTGATCATGATTCCAACCCTTTTCTCATAAAAAAAAATTTCATTTATAGTGAATACTTTCTATCTACCCTAAGGAGGTTGAAACCAAGTAGGTACATAGGATCCTCCTCCATTTTGGAGTCTTGTTACAAAATATTCCAACAAAAGCCTAACAAATTCCTATTTTTTTGGGATTTTGTCTATGATGATAAATACCTTTTGAAACAGGTTATCCTGATTGATATGGAGATGGAACACATGTCCCTCGTGTCCAAATAAATCCTAGGAGACCATTCGAACCTTCCTTGATAGGTAGAAACCTACAAACAAGGCGAATATCCAACAACTATGCAAAACAAAGAGTTTGTAGTGCCAATTTGCACTGCACTGGTGTTTTAATTATAACTCTCAAATTAAAAACAAGGTTAGGCTACAATTGGGTCAACAAGTCAATTCCATTATCATTCTCTTCCACAAAAAAATTAAGAAAAACCCACATCACTTTTTTGGAGTTATGATCCAATGTTTATAAGCAGTTGCTATAGGAAATGAGTTCGCAACACCCCTGTCTGCGAGTTCGCAGTTTCAATTCACAGCTCCAAAATTAAAAAACATCCAAAACCACTTTATAAACCTTCAAACATAATGAAAACCTTCATGGAGTACTTGATGGTCCTAAGTTTGATGTTGGTATCTTTGAAATTTCCCGAGGGTGTCTACAAGGAGTCGAACCTCCAACTCTCCTCTTTTACGAGTTCACAGTGCCAGTTCACATTGCCAAAAGGAAAAAACATACAAAACCACATTATCTACCTTCAAACAAGATGAAAACCCTCATGGAGTACCTAATGGTCCTGAGTTTGATGCTGGTATATTTGAAATTTCTTGAGGATGTCTACAAGTAGTTGAACCTCCAACTCTCCTCTTTAACTAGTTCGCAGTGCCAATTCGTAGCACCTGTTAAACATAGCTCGCACACTTCGAGGAGGTTGTTAGTTTATGGTATGACATAATCCCTGGAGAAATGGTTAAATTGTAGGCTCTGAAAACCATAAATCCTCCTTGACATGATCCTTGCCATAAAAACAATCACATAGCTCAAACTTTAGACCAAGGCTAAGCATAACCTTATTTGTTTTGAAACCAAATGTAAATTTATGATTACAACCTAAAGACTCAAAACCTATTTCCTATAAACCTTATGACTCAAAAACAGAACCAAGGTGAATTTTTTGACCCATAGAATCTTATGTGTTAACATGTACCTAACATGGATTATTTCTAGGACCCATTCATTGTATACGCCTTAGTTGTGGTTCAAGGTGGGTAGTATAGTACATGCATATTTACTTAGTACATAATTTGTATCTGTTCTATAGTCCATGTATGAGTGCACACTTAGTATCACTTGGTCCAAGATATTCTCCCTTCGATGAGAATTGTTTTCCCCTAGACAAGGGGGCACGCCTTCTTGAGTCATGCTTTAGTTGTACTTCAGTTACACTAGTAGAGTCAAGTCTTGCATACCTACCTTGGAATTGTCACGAGGAGTGTGAATCACATGTGCATGAGGCTAGGAGGGTGATTTCATTGTGCATTAATGAGTGTAATTCACTTCACTTTTGCATATCTAGTTAACTGATGATTGCATGGCCATTTAACTAAGACTAGGTAACAAATTACTAGTGTTCCAGTTAGTGCATGTCCAAGAAATCTCTAAAATCTCAACTATGGCACATTAGTCCACCACATAGAGTATATATCTTGTCAATTATTTATTTATTAATTGTGAAATAGATTTTCATTCATTCTCTCTTCATTCCTTTTGGTCTCAAGCTTGCAATTATTGTTTCTTTGCTGCAACTAGATTTTGTGTGTAGGTTATTCAACAATTTCACATAAGATACTACTAGAAATTTGTAAGTCAATACTCATATATCACATTTATAATGGATGAACTACTAAAATATGATGTAGAATTTGTATGGACTATAGATTACAATGAGTCATTTGAGCTATCGAAAATAAAATTGGTCGAAGCCCCAATTTTGATATTTCTTGACCGATCAAAGAAATTACATGTACATTTTGATGCATCTAGTATTGTAGTTGGATTTATCCTTTCAAAACAAGGAAAAAAAATAGTCGAGCACCAAAATTCGTATTGATTGTAAAAAAATGAACAAATAAGAAACAAATTACCCAACTTTCTGAAAGAGAAGATCTTGGAATGATATTTTCCTTGTTGAAATTTAGAAACTATCTATTGTAAAACCCCTTTGTATTTTATACCAACCATCAAGCACTAAAATACCTATTCAACAACATAGTCCATCAAGGGAGAATCTGCATATGGATTGTATTGTTCCAAGAATTTGAATTTGAGGTATTTGTTCAACTTGGGAGAAATAATGTAGGCCCAAGACATTTATCAAGAGTAGAAATATGGGAAGAAGAAATAGGAAGAAATTATGACCTCCTAGATGCTCACCTTCTTAAATTCGAGGCTACACCAAGAGAACTAAAAAAAAATGTCCAATTTCTGTAAGAAGGAAAGGCACCTAAATATTTATCAGAGAAAAAGAAAAAAAATCTTGCTATGAAAGCTACCCCCTTTACACTAATAAATGAATATATGTGTAAATTAGGACCAAATAATGTATTAAGAAGATGTGTATTAGATCATGAGAGAGATAATATAATGAGGAGGTACATGCTGACTCTATAGGTGTTTACTTTCATGCTGATAATACATCTAGGAGAATACTGCAAGTAGGATTATGGTGGCCCAAATTGCATAGATGTTATACTTGTGTTTTCCACCATAGGTTTTGCAAGCATGTTATTAGATGTTATGAGGCTATAATTAAATAATTGGGTGAAATTATCACAATTATTTCACAAGGAAATAATTATTTTCTCACAATTTCATAATTATGAAATAAGAATTATTTCATAATGGAGAATAAACTCATAATTGAAAAGAAAGTTCATAATGAGTTGGAAAAGGCTCATAATTGAGCATGGAAGTTGAGAAAAAATATCATAATAGAGAAAAATTTCATAATAGGTTGGCAAAATATCATAATTAAGAATGAATCTTGTGCATGACTTCTAGTTGCTTAGTTCACAGGCCATCAAGCTTATCAGTGAATTGTAATTTTTTAGTTCACATGCTCTCAAGAAATCCATGACTTGTAACCACCTATCCATGACTTGTATCCACATAATTCACATGTCATGAAGCCAAATACTATAATAAGAGGCCAAATCTATAATAGCTATAATATCTTCTAAAATACTATAAGAAGAGGCCAAATCAAGGAGATGGGGAGAAGAGTTTTGAGAGTGGTTTGTTGGAAAATGATTAACAGGTAGCATATGCTTGTCATTGATGGCAAGTACAACAATGAAGATGGCATGAGTACAAGAAGAATGTAATAGATGGGCACCAGAAGTATTTTGGGAAGACGCTGTAGAGAAACCTCGATAAGATCAGAAGAGATAGTGCAGAGGATGTTTGGTATGTTTTACAGGCAACATATGCTTGTCATTTATGGAAAGTACAGCAGTGATGATGGCTTGAGTACAACAGCGACGATCAACAATGCAGTGATATTCAGGAAGATCGAATGATCAAAGGCAATGCAACCAGGCAAAAAGAAGATAAGTTCAGGTTGATCGAATGATCGAAGACCCGTAAATCTTGAGAATCATTTCTGATCGTTGGATCCATTTAAAATTCCTAAAAGAACGAGGGTCGTCAGATCTAAATGTAGACAGGAAGATATCGTTGAAGAGGAGGACAGATCTTAGGTGTTAGATCCAAGCGCAGGATCCGACCATCATTGGATCAAGAAGAACCCGCACGTCCTTTAAGGTACAAGGAGAAGTGGGCATAATCACGATATGCGAAATCGCGACTTAATCTGAGCCGTTAGATCAAGGTTGAATCTGGACCATTGATTCCAATCCATGTCGGGGTTTCGAAGATTGCGTGTTGGAGATGTCAAAGAAACAATGCAACAAGAATGTCGATTTTGCGATATGCGAAATTGCGATTCAATCGTAGCTGTTGAATCAAGCTCTGATCAGGACCGTTGATCCCACGCCATTTCGGGGTATCGGGGATCGCGACTTGGAGAGTCGAGATGTCTCATCTCCAGACTCACGAAATGCGAAATTGTGAAAGTGCCTCATGCATAAGGCTGTCTTCACAGCCCATGGTCACGAGAAGGGAAGGAGTCAGTCCAGATAAGCTCCTTTTCGAAGTTTCACCTATCGCGACTTGAAGTGACAAGAACCTCCATCTAAGGAACCGCAAGATGCGAATTCATGATGAGATCTAGACCGTCAATACATCAAAAGCATGGACCGTTGATCTGAGCTCCATCTCTGAGTCTCGCCTATCGCGACTTGGAGTGACGATAATCTCCATATAAGGAACAACGAGATGCGAATTCACAATGAGATATGGACTGTTGATTCATCGAGATTGCGGACCGTCGATCAGGGTTGATGAAGATAATAAGTTCGCAGTGCCTTTTAGCACAACCTGTGGTCACCGTGTGTGGTCACGTGGAGGAAGGACCTAGTGTAGATAAGCTCCGCCTCGGAATTTCGGGGATCGCGTATGGGAGTGTCGAGACACTGGATCATACGAATGCTGAAATACCGAAAAGGTGAATTGTCGATGTAACCGGAGGTCACCGCCTGTGTTCATGTAGAGGAGGGAGCTATAGCAGCCAAGCTCCTTTTCGGAGCTCATGACATGGAGACTCAAGATGTCTCATCGCAGAATCTCCGAATTGCGAAAGTGTAAAACGGGTAAATAACGTAAGAACCCATCAGAGTTAATCCAATGATGGAGGTGAAAATGAGCATGATCGGAAGGCTAATGTTGATCCTCATAGTGAAACTGCTAGAAACCACTGATGGGTTCTACTAGAGGATGTGAAGAGACTTCGATGTGATTTCCAGAGGAGATGAAGAGTCACATGGAATCTGTGAGTGGAATGAAGACGATTCATGGAGGAAATTGACAGCTGGATAAGGGTTTGAGCTCGTAACTAAAACAAAAAGGATGAGCTCGATTGTAACAGAGAAGACGAAGAGTCTCAACTGCCAGAGGGAAAAAGGAATCTCGACTTAACACCTAGTGATGATAGACACAGGGGTTGAACTGCCAGAGAAGTTGAAGAGTCGCGATGATGATCACACATAGCACTTGATATGTGGAAGAGATTGGCGCGGGATGAGCATGTAGAAGAATGGCGAATATTGCATGCATAAGATGCACAAAAGAAATATATACATGGTACAAAGAAGAGAAGAGGTTGTTGTTGCGGTTGGAGTTTTTTGTGGTTGTTGTTGGTGAAGGTGATTCATGTGTGAAGAAGGAGGAGAGTGTAGCAGCTGAATTGAACAGAAGAGGAACTGTGCAGTGAATGGATATGATGCACAAAGCATAGAAAGAAGAAGAACAGACAACGCAAGTCATTTGTGTAGAAAGGCAATGAGGCAGACAGAGCAATGAAATGTAGCAGAACAGTGATGAGTCTGGTAAGCCATTGTTGAACATCATATCACTGTAATAAGTTTTAGTAGCAAAGATTTATATTTCAGGGTGGAAGGGAGGTGCTAGGGAGGATTGTTGTCCTCATAGGTTCTAGTGGGTGCTTGAACACAGGGAGTTGGAGCTTCCATCTGGTTGCAGCCAGAGAAACCAGGGTGGCAGGGTGGTGCAAGGGAGAAGTCTTGTTCTCTGTGATACAGGTTGGTGCCTGTATGATTGGAAGTTGGTGCTTCCATCCAGTTGGTGCTAGAAACACTCAGGGAGTTGGTGCTAGAGAAACTAGGGAGTTGGTTCTTCCTTCTAGTTGGTGCTAGAAAAACCAGGGAGTTGGTGCTTCCTTCTAGTTGGTGCTAGAAAAACCAGGGAGTTGGTGCTTCCTTCTAGTGGGTGCTAGAGAAAACAGAGAGTTGGTGCTCTCAGCAAGTAGCAGCTTGCA
>ML793611.1:431345-455886 GCA_009831015.1 Picea engelmannii
GCTAGAGAAAACAGAGAGTTGGTGCTCTCAGCAAGTAGCAGCTTGCAAAACTGAGGTTGTAGCCTCATTATGAGTTGGTGCTCATATGTATGATAATGTAAAGAATGTAACTAGTACTTATCATATAAAGAAAAAGAGGTTTTACCCTGTATGGGTTTCCTCTGGAAATATTTGTCTCTGTGTTTCTCATATATGTGTGACTGATGTTGAATGTTGCATGGTTTATTTCCCTGCATTAATGTGATCATCAGTCAGTGTTTCTGCAAAGAGTTTAAAAGAAGCATAATTGTTTAAGCACGGTAACAACTGAATCACCCCCCCCTCTCAGTTGTCCAACATGGTTATGATGGGAGAGTAGGGAGATAAGCTTAAGAGGATAAGGAGGAGCATTGGGAACCTGGAACTAGGAGGAAGCATCGATATCTAAGGTATTAAGCTTTGATGTATTTCTTCTATACTCATTAATAGATCATCGGTTTTCCTCCATATCATTTGTTTTCAGTTAATGAATGTTTAGATCTGATTCATTATGTTATAGATCTGATTAGAATCAAATTAGATCTAGGATTATAATCCCAAGTAGAGAGGCATAAAGATTTTTATTGTCTTTTGTATGCAGGAAGTAGATTGTGGAGCTTGGAGCTGGAGTTTCACGACTACAACAATTAGGCTATATGAAGGACAACCGCAAGAAAGGTATGAAAAATTCAACAATCCTTAGGATAATCATGAATCCATGTGTTCGACTCTATATATAGGAAAACCATAAGAAGTCTATCCGTCTTTCTGTCTAGGATTACTACGCTAATCCTAGGGAGATTTTTTTTTATGTATTCAACAAGTTCCTTGTGAGAATTTCTCCCATAATAGAATCAGTGGCTCTATTAGGGAGATCCTTTATTTTTTTCCCTTGTCTCTATTAAAGAGTTTATCCTCTAAAATAGGGTCGCAGCCTTCAAATACGATTATGGAACTTTTTATGTAGAATCTGAAGGAATTAGATACATATTTGGAATCCTCTCAAAAAATTGTCAATTTCTTTTTTAAATTTTGTCCAATTGTTTTAAAAAAATTGTCCATATCGATGTCCTGAAAGCAAAGTTACCATTGATTTACAATAAGCTATTTCATAGATTTTTTGTGATGGTCGCGTGGACTTTTTGGATAATATATTTTTATAGAGAATCTAGATTGCTTCCACACCAAATCCAATAGAAATAGGATTTCCAAATATTTCTTTTGATATATTATATCATATGATTCTAGTAAATATGGAGTGGAGTACAATACTTGCAAATTTCCGCTCCCAAACTCTAGATCTTCATTAGATTGTTTTTCCAAGTTTTGGGTTTTGGATCCCATAGAGACATTGAAGTGTGTTTTGGTGCATTACTACTAATATCTTATAGTACTTAATTGTTGTTTTTTGGTTTGTGGTTTGCATATCTATTTTCATGATTGGATTAAGTTGTTTTTTTGCATTTCAATTGAAAAACAAATATTTGCATTCTTATGATTTTTTGAAGCATTAGTCTAAAGAGTCCATTGGTTTGAATTATTGAAAGAATTCTGGACATTAACTGTTTGTTTGCTTTCTTGGTTTGTGATATTGAATTTTAAAATTTACAAGGAAAAAATCTCTTTCCCTCCCATAGCTATATTTCATCGAAATAAAAGTTTGCATTATCATTTTTGCATTTCTTGGCTGGGTCAAGAGTCAAAACATCATGAAATTTTCATCTACTACCATTGGACTTAGGAAACATCCATACAAGAAATGCGTAATATAAAATTAATTAGACATTTTTATTTTATAGTGAACCAAAACTATATAGGCTTAGGGCCTTGGATTAGGATTGGAATGTAAACTATCCAAGGCCACAAAATGAAACTTAGGAGTCATTAACGAGTGTTAAATCTATTCTTACAACCAATGTTTTGGGAGCCTCCTATAACATAGGATTTAAGAATGAGGTCGCATCAGGGAAAGTATGGATATTACCCGTCTATGCTTGTTTTGGTGTTTGCAGTACCACTTCGATTTCTACATATACGAGGGTTTCATTTGTTAACACCTCTAGAGATTTGGGCTTAGTTACCTTTCCCTTATGTGCGTTTGGACCTACGATTGTTCACCCGATCATTGATTGTGAGGTGGTATCCTTAGTGACCATTCCTAGGTAGCCAAAGAGGTGATTGCAGGTGGGACATGCCTATAGTACCTGGGGAAGATGCTCATTCACGGTATTAGTTCCCCCATAGGTTTCCCACCTTAATAAAGGGTACTTGCACTGGTTAGGGTTGTTTTGTGTAGATCATTGTAATTGCTCCTCATACCTTCGTTAGCCAATATTGTGGGGAATTTACTTCTCACATAGGGTTGGTTTTTGGAAGTCCCTTGGGGCAATTGGTTTGCTTTATTTTATCCTAGATTGATTAGGGGTGTGATTTTTAATTTTGAGTCTAGGTTGGCCTTAGGGAATTTTTTAGTGAGCCATTTTCTTTGTTTAGTGGTCCTCCCACCATGTCTTGATTAAGTGTTTTGTCTAGTGTAGTTGATCTTAGGATCCCCCAATCAAGTGGCACTAGGGGAAATCCTATAGGGGGAATCCCGATGATGTTCAAATTACCACCCCTTAGCTCCATTGGACCTATATCGTCTAGATCATTTTCTAAAGGTCTCTAAATTTGGGGGATGCTAACTATGTCATCATTTCCATATGTTCATTTTCCTAGCATTTCTACATCACTTCCCACTTCAATATTCCTTTCTAGTGTGGGTTTTAGCTTTGGTTTCAACATGGGAAGTGGAGCTCCATCCACCTCTGCCAATCCTATGAGTGACCCAACATTATCAGGTGCGGGTCTAAATTTTTGATGGAATATGTCTAGTTTTTTGGGGGTTGTCCCTAGTCAGTATGGGGGAAACAATAATTTTGGATGTTTCAACTTTCCATGGGGTATCAAACCTTTTCTTGGGGGAACATAGATTGGGGGAAAATGGGGTTTTGCTTTTTTTTCCACATACGGTCCTGGGGGGTTCTTCCCTGGGAATAAATTTGGGAGTATCTTCCCTGGAGGGTCCAAATATCCCCATGGGGGAAACTCCTTTGGGGGAATTTTTGGTTCTAGGAGTAGTCATGCTACTATAAGTGCCACCATCCATGGGGGAACTCAGTCTCCAAAAACCGTTAAACCTTCCATCAGTACAAATATAGGGGGACTAGAAGGCCCATTTGGGACAACAAATACTTCACCTCCCTCCCAATATTCATTTGCGCCATTTCCTTTCCTCTCAACTCTATACTTACTGGATTTTTCATGGTTAAAAAATGATCCTATTTCACATAACCCATCACAACTGAAATTCCTTCCAAGTTTCAATATGATATCCCAAAATTCGACGGTAAGTTGGGAGAGGACCCCTCCACACACATCATGACATATCACTTATGATGTTCATCAAACTCGTTGATGGATGATAGTGTGAGGTTTCATATTTTCTAGAGATCCCTAACCAAAGTTGTTTCCAAATGGTACATTAAATTAAAAAGGAAGTTCCTTTAAAATCTTCAACGACCTGACAATGACATTCTTAATGCATTACCAATTTTCCATTCAATATGATATAGGAATAGATCTCTTCACTTGACTGTGCTAAGATAATGCCACTCATATTTCCAATCATATACATGAGTGGACATAAAGATGTAGGATGATTATGAATAAGATTCCAGAAAAAACTGCTTATGGAGTGGTTCTCCAAGTCCCTCCTACCATCCATTGCTAGATATGTATCTATGGGCAGGGCGACAATGGAGGAGCAGGCCATTTTGTGTGCCCAACATTTGGAATTGATCTATTCACATTTGGTTATACTTTATGATATCATCCCAAATGATCCTTGACCATTGATTGATCCAAAGAAACCAGACCCAGGACCTTATGCCAATGGTGTGGTTAGTTTTGTTTCACATGTCTATGTAAATTAGTTAGTTGACTACATGGGTCAAATTTCCATAAAGTCACACCCATAAGATTTTGGTACTAGTGCTCAAATTGTTGCGATCCCTACTCATATATCCAAGGTAAATTCGATGCAATACAAAAAACCAAAGAATATTTATCAACTTGGAGGCAATAAGCAAATCAACAAAAATAAAAATTCCAATACTGAGAAAGGGACTGCCTCCACCGAAAACACCCAGGAGGCGGACACTAAAAAGAAGTGGAAAAGTCAATTTTCGTACACAATTTTTGGGGAGGACCATCCCACTCATCAATATTGTTGGAAGGATGAGATCTATCAATTTTTGGCATGACAACGACCCCCCCATAATCTTGTTGTATTAACCCACCCTTTTCCCCCTTAATGACCAATTTTCAAATGCGATCGAAGAGTTAAGACATTCCCAAGTCTTCTCATGCTGCTCCAAAGGAAACATATTATTCCAATCATGGTGGCTATATTCATATTGAGAAGCCATATTTTGATGCACTGCTTCGCCGCCCAAAGGGATTTCTTCAACAAACGATGCATAATCACAACACACAAGCTTCCCACAACTACAGTATTGTGGAAGACTTGGCCTAGAAACCTGTTCCATGTTTGTGCTTGAAGTCCTCCAAAGATAACCCACATATTGGAAATCCTTGTTGTCATCCATAGGCAATTTTGATCCCTCATAGTAAAGTTTTATGACCTTTGAATATTATCTGGTTACTCATAGACTCTCCCATCAAGTTTCGTTTCAAATCATAGTGCGGTCGTTGGGTAAACAAATCTACCAGACAATAGTGTACGAAGCACCCTCGACTTGAATCATGTCTATTACTTATTAAAAGGCCCTTGGCTATCCTAACATCAACACGTTTGCAACACTATTGAATTCATTCAACATACACATGTTCTAACCTCATGGAATAATCATCGCTTTACCCATCAAGTTAGGTGGTAAGACTATCTCTTTTGATGTGGAGTTTGTCGATGCACCTCTTGAGTACAATCTGTTACTTGGGTGTACTTTTTTCTATGAGATGACTATAGTTTTTTCATTGGTATTTAGGGTCCTATGCTTCCCTCATCAAGGAAAATCATTACGATTTATTAGCTCACATTTACCCCAAACCTTGGATCTAATACGGGGTCTAATGTACCCTTTGTCAGTGATACCACATAGTATTATATGAACATCAATGCAGGGATGTTAAAATATCCTTCCCTGATGGGAATATTTCCCGTTCCCCCACCATCTTCCACAACCAAAGTAGCTCATATAAAGATGATATCATCATTTACTAGTGGCTCCCTCATTTCTTTTTCTCCTTGGATGGTACCTTGTCTCAAGGATGTTGAATCATATGGAACTTCCTTGCCACTTAATGTGATTGATATTGTCAATAGGACAATCCCATCAACATCCATTGATACTGGTCAAAACCTCCATCCTCATATGGAGTGTGATCAACCTCCTCCGCTTGTATGGTTTGTTGACTCTCCGTATTCACATGAATTCCTAGATACTGAGTTGCCTTCAAAACAGGCCATCCTATAAGTCATGGATTGCACAAAAAATCAAAAGGATGAGATGACGCATCAATAATCTTATTGTAATTTAGAACAAACAAGAGTTAGCATGATGAGTCTTGATATAGGACTCATCCAATAGACCTCCTATTCTTGACCATTTTCCACCTCGGATATCTTTTTCATAACTTGCCATTGAATTTTTTGTTTCTCCTTATGTCGAAGATTTTTGTTTCATACTTAATTTATGTCTTTATGGATCCCATTAAGGAGATTCCATATCTCACTAAACCACTTACGATGAGTATCTTCAGCCGTAGAGATTCATTCCTATGTGGCATGGCCCCGACATTCTGTGCCATATGATGCCAACAATGGATCATGAGTTGATTGATTATGAAAAAGATCCTTGGCCTGAGCCTCACAATGGTATCTACTTTGTGTAAACCATTTGAATGTGTAGTTCCTTATACATAGGTTTCTGGTGTGAGTGTGTTATATTTTTCATATATCATATGCAAAAAATAAAAAAATATTTTATTTTTTATAGATTTCACTACATGTTTTGATCTCATAATCTAGTTTACATATGTTGATAGGATTAGGAGGACTTTTTATGAATATGGATACATCCACTTCACTTTAGGTATATATTATTAAATTGGCATATATATATAGGTGTTGGTGCACAGTTATAAGACTCTAGGTTCAAGTTATTCAACCAATGAAAGCTCTTTATATACTGGCCCTTTCAATATCACCTCCATGCTAGTGAAGTCTCACCCAAGGCATCTACCGGAGCTACAAAAACCAAGTTTCTGAAAGGATGAGGGGATGGGAGGCTATCAACATAACCATTAATACTTATTCACCCTGTTTGAGTTATCCATATTTAATATCCTTAATTAGTAAACAAACCATATCCATGGCTTCCATTAACTAACAGTTCAGTACTTTTACCATAATGGTTGTGTGACATTAACTCATCTAAGATTCCTTCAGTACCCCAAACCCTAGCATGCATTAACAATATAAAATATATTGTGATGTAACCAACCCACTAAATCATTCAATTTTATTGCGCATCAACCATTTGTTAAACATATTTATACTAATCATGTGTAAAAATAGCATCCACAAATAATCACATCAACAAACACATTAGACATAGTATTTTAACATGGTTCACCCAATCTTTGGGATAAACCCACAATAGATGGATTCTTATATTACTCTTTGTGAAATAATCACCACATCCCTACGCAATGTGATTACAAAAGATACAACATATTGTAATATATAAATATTCCTAGCTGCTCTACAGTGCAAGCCTATCTTTGCAAATTCTCATATATGCTCCTGTCCTCGAAAGATTTCCCCCACAAAATCGAGCATAAACTCTCTTCATCAATCATGAGAAATCTAATCTTCCCCAACCCTTTACATATTTATACAAATAAGTAGAGATAAAAAACCTAATGGTTCATAACAAATTATCCCCAAAACCCTAATGGGTCATAATTGTTTTTCCTACTTTTGTGTCGATCTATTGATTTTCCTAGTTTTGCACCGAACTACTTCTTTTCCTTCTTTTGAGCTACAAAATGCGCCCTTTCCACGTGCTCTAGTCATGTATTTTTCTCTTTCATCTGCTATGGATTAGCTCCCAAAAATTAGTTTTCTCATACAAAATGACTATCAAACAAGCCCCCAACACTCAGATGTGGTTCGTCCCGAGCCACTTAAGCCCCTTTAAACTTCTCCTTGATTTTTTCAAAATCTCCTTTGTTGTATTCATCTTCTCCTTGACCTTTGTTTCATTTAACAAAAATGTTTCTACTAATTCTTCAGTGATATGAGTCTATCGTTTCTCTTCATCTTGTTCCACTACTTGTTTGATCATGCGTTGCACTTCTGTTATTTCCTCTGAAACTTTTAATGCTTCTTCGTGAAACATCTCTATATTTTGCATGTGAGTTTTCTTCTGGACCCTCAGTTTGTTCATCTTAGAGTATAGTTTCTTACTCTCTTGCATTTCCATCATCTTCTCAGTTGGTGGAAAACTGTTGAGGGTTTCCTTAATCTGCTAACCCTTCCCCTGTGTTGTTTAAAGATTTTGTTTAATACTTTGTAATTTGGCATCCTTTGACAACTCATTCCAATTTTTTTTGTTTTATTTGTACAACTTAAAAAAATTTTCTTCCAAAGTCTTGATACTTTCCACTGTGGTGCTTACTGTCTTCTCCCTTTGGTCTCTTTATTTTGGGGGTGTGCTTGGTGTCGTTCATGTTTCTAACTCAAAAAAATTCATTCAGAATCCCTAGATGGCTTCACTGATCTTCGCTGCCTGATATTAAATGGAGTATCCACCTCACTTGGTACCTCCATAATCTCTTTGCAAACCTTGTCAAATGCTTGCTTCTCTTGTTCTTCCTTCTTTCACCGGTTCTTCCTTCTAAACAACTGCATCCCTTTCTCATTCAGCTCTACTATAGTCAATATTCATTCTTACAATCTCTATTGTGTCCTTAGTCAACTTATTAGATGTTTTTGTTTTGCACAGGTTCAATTCTTGCATTATGCTGGCTTGCAACCCATGCAACATTTCTCCTAGTATATGTGATAAGACTAAGTCAAAGTGACCGAATTCCTTCGCTTTCTCATGCATTTCCACTAATGGAAATGAAATCACACCTGGTGCTAAATTAACTATTCTGAGCACCCACATCACCTATAATACATGAGAGACTACCATTCTTGCTTCTATTGGCATTTTTTTGCTTGTTGTTGGTCCTTTGATTGTTTATTGCATAGTTTCTATCTTGGTTGCTTCCATCAATTGCTGCAATGAATTCATTTATTCTCGTATCTTTCTATTCATTCCTTCTTGCTTCTCTATATCACATTGAGACACGTCGTCGATGATCTCCTTAAATTTCTCCCTAAACCTCTCGAAGTCGTCTTCCATCAGTGCTAGTGGACTCGTTTCTTTGTCTTCTTTCTAATTCTTTCAATGCACCACTGATTTATCATTCTCTGTCTATGTGTCTTTCCTATTCTTTCTTGCCCTGTCTCCTTGACCTTGCACTTCCTCAATATCATGATCTTATGTTTCTATTTCTTTTTCATTCGATGGGACCTTCCAGTCTGTGTCCTAGTCCTGCATAATTAGTTCTATGTCCTCTTCTGTTATTCAGTATTTTTCTTAAAAAATTCCTCTCTCGAATATTTCTTTCCTTGTATGTACATATGATGATTATATTCCTTGAACCTCGCAATCATTTTGTAAGTTTCTACAAGTTGTGGTGAAATTCGTGGTGTGTCCTGGATACACTTCCTAATCATTTCCTTATATATATAAAAAATTCAATATTGTTGTCTAGCTATTGTCCCTTATGTGTTGTGTACCTCAAGTTTTGATACTTGGCATCCAAGCACAAATTTACTCTCATAACCAGAAACTTTGCATCCTCTAGTTCTTTCGATGTTGCTAACTTGGTCATAAGTAATAAAGAGGAATGAAGGAATTCCATTCCTTTGTCTTGTTCTTCCACACAATCTATCATGAACTAGTTCAGTAAAATCAAAGCCCAACTCATCGTTACCTCTTATACATATTTATTGGTCGCAACTATCACACCTGTAGGCACTTGGTATTTCCTGCACTTTCTCAACAATTTTCACGCCAATACTTGCATCGCTAATTGTACCATTGGGTCACATATACTTGGAACATCCAAACCCTGCACACCTCTAACTTTGTAGAATTTATCCTTCACGACCTCTAACAAATCCTTCTCATTATTTTTGTTTGAAAACAACAATGTAGGATCTTTCCCCTATGATGGTAGGCCTATGATTCACACAATTATATATGTGTCTATAGAAATTGTCTTGTCTAACCACATGTAGCCATCGTGCACACATGTTAATAACATCTTTACGAATGCATTAATCTCCTGGCTCCTACAAAAGTGTAGTATTTTAAATAGATTCAATAGGTCATCTTTCTCCAATCCTCTAGCACATACCTTCAACTCAATTACAGGAAAGTACATATTTACATCTATTTTCATCTCCAAGTAGTTGTTCAACACAATTTCGGGGAACTTCTTTTTATCTGTAATGTCATGGTCCATATATTTCAACTATGACACCTTGCCTAACATATCCTCATCAATGATTACCCCAGCTGGGATTTCTGGCATCACTAATTCGTACCTGTCCTCCTTCTTTAAATTTACTAGTTTGGCATCCTCCTTGCTTAGTGGAAAGTAGCCACTTGGAAACTTCAACTCCAATGAGCATGCTCCCAGAGTCTCCTTAACTCCCGGTAGTGTTGTTACTTCTCTAGTTCATGTTTTCTTATGTTTCGATGCTACTATATTTGGTAGTTCCATCTCTGCAATACTATTACTTGTGAAAACTCCTTTGGATTTGTGGCATTTCTTTGAGCTCTACAACACATCTCTCAACACTCTCTGCTCACTACAAAATCCAAATAACAATAATGTGGGCTCATCCTCCCCTTAGTAGATTTTTTTCCCCCTCGAAAACTATCCATTTACTTTCACACATAAATTAATGGTCTAATCCACTAGTCTTGTGCAATCAATACATGATTTAACCCTGCATTAATTCCAAATCCTTCGTCAAAATTTTTCCTCGATCTGCCATTTTTCCATGATATCTGCCGGGGATTTCCATTTATGACTACATGTCTCCATGATATCTCATAATTATTTCATTTTTAACCTTCATTTCCACTCTTTAATTCTTTTAACTATCTATATGCGTCTTCTTCTTCGTAGTTCATTGACTTATTCACTCATTTGTTGCATAAACTTTTCTTCTACACATAATTCACTTCCTCTATGTGATCCTTTATCTGTGCATAACTCACTTCTTTTGTGCACTTACTCTTGATGTATATGTATATTTCTTCCTCTTTGTTCTCATCCACGACATTCTCTGATTCATTTCATTTTCTGAAATATCTTAACTTCTTGACCCTCGACTAACACTTCAACTTTATGTTTCTTTCCTTCACTTACTTTATTAATTTTTCCCCTTTCTCTTTTCTTTTTCTTTTTCTTTTTCCATTTTTTCTTTCTTTTTATTACTATAATACAACACTATGGTACATATGTTCCTGCGTAGGTTATACTAATGTGCATATGGTCGATAGTCCCTATAAAGTTTCATCTGACTCCCATTCACTAGTCTCCCCAAGACTTAACCATTCAACATTTCTAGTTGCACAACACCTGCTTCTGTCACATACTTGATCACATATGGACCTAACCAATTCATCCTAAACCTCCCTAAGTGTTGCATGAACTATCTTAACTTCTTGACCCTTGACTAACAATTCAAATTTCTATTTCTTTCCTTCACTTACTTTATTAATTTTTCCCCTTTCTCTTCTCTTTTTCTTTTTCTTTTTCCATTTTTTCTTTCTTTTTATTACTATAATACAATACTATGGTACATAGGTTCCTGCGTAGGTTATACTAATGTGCATATGGTTGACCTTCCCTATAAAGTTTCATATGACTCCCATTCACTAGTCCCCCCAAGACTTCACCATTGAATATTTCTAGCTGCACAACACCTGCTTTTGTCACATACTTGATCACATATGGACCTAACCAATGAATCCTAAACCTCCCTAAGTGTTGCATGAACTCGATGTTGTATAGAAACACTAATTCTCCCACTTGAAACTTTTTTTGTTTCATATTCCTATCATGCCATGCTTTTTCTATTGCCTTCTGGACTTGTTAATGGTAGCCTGTGACAATTCGGTCTTCCTCGAGCCATAAAAACTATGACATTATTTCCTCTACTGCGCCAGAGTCTGAAATATCAACAATCACTGCAACATGCATTCTTGGCACAATAAATTCCATTGGCATTACTTCTTATTTCCCATACACCAACCTAAAAGGTGTATATCCCGTCGACTTTTTGCTTGTAGTCCTATATGCCCATAATAATGTAGAGACCATCAAGTGCCAATCATCCCTTCCTACATTTCAGATCTTTGTCAGAGCATTCTCTAAATTTTATTGAAGGCTTCTACTATCCCATTTTCTTGAGGGTGATACAGTGTGCTCCACTGATGGTGAATTTTAAACTCCATAGTCAATGCTACAATCACCCTATTCAGGCAGTGCATCCCTTAATCACTCAGTAAAATGCGTGGGAAACCAAATCTTGTAATGGCATTCTCAGACCGAAATTGTGCAGTAGTCTCTACGTTGTAGTATGTGATTGGTGTTTCTTCTTCCCATTTGGTCTAATACTCTATCACAATGATTAAATATACCTAACTCTTGATCTCCTGGCTGGTGGATTGATCGGTCCAACGAAGTCTATTGACCGTTTATCAAAATATTTTAGTGTAACATGTGGATGAAATGGAATCTCATCCCTTGTGCATGACTTTCCAAACCTTTAACAAACATCACATGTTTGGAAATATTCTTTAGCATCCTTTTGACATGTGGGCGACTAGAGCCATGCACAAAAAATATTCTACATTGTCACTTTAACTGCATAGTTTCCTCCTGCAATACCTTCATGTTATTTTGATAGTATCATTGACCTTTCATTCTCTAACACACATCGTCATAATATCCCATCTACACCTACCTTATATAAATTTACTGCAATTAGTTGATAGTCCACTGCCTTAAACACTAACTATTTCTTTTGTGTGAATGTCATGTCCGATGGATCCATTCTTGTAGTTAATAATTGAAAAATGTCTGTGAAGTATTCGTCCACCATTTGAGCTGAAAATAAATTTTCATCCGGTAGACTATCATCTAGATTTTCTGCATCTTCTCTAGATAGAGTGCGTGATAAGTGATTTGATCCTCCATTCAATTTTCTTTTCTTAATGATGACTTCAAAGTTATATTATTGGAACAAAAGTAATCCTTTGCAAATTATGGCCCCCAACACTGTCTTGTTCACTAAGTATCTTAGTGAAAAATGGCTTGTGTACATGTTGAAGTGAGAACCCACCAAATAGTGTCTAAAATGTTGTAGTGAATACACCATTTCCAAGCCCTCTTGTTCTATCCTAGTGTAGCTCTTTTCTACTGTTGACAACTTCCTTCTTACAAATTCAATTGGGTGGTCTAAATCGCCTTCTCTTGGCTAAGACAATACTGGACCTAAATCTATGGACGCCACATCCACATGGACATGATATTCCTTCTCCCAATCTGGGAATATAAAAATTGGCACAGTTACTAACTTATTCTTCAATTTGTCCAAACCTTTATGACATTCCTCATTCTAATGGAATTTAGCTTCTTTCTTCAACAACTTCTCCATGGGTGTTGTAGTATGTGCATATCATTTAATAAACTTCTTATAGTATCTTGTATGGCCCATGTTGCTCTTAACTGTCGTACTGATGTAGGTAGTCGTAAGTCCACAATCACTACAATCTTGGAAGGATCCACTAGTAATCCTTTCTTAAATAAAACATGTCCCAACAAAATTCCAAAAGGCACACAAAAAACACATTTTTTCAAGTTCAATGAAATATGACATTGTCTACACCTTTACAACATTAATCTCAGTAATTATATATGATATTTTAATAGACTAAACATAGTCCAATAATCTAAATAAACTTCAAGGAACTTATGAATAAATTCCTTAAAGGCCGTGACAACTACTCTCTAGAAAATTGCAGGTGCATTCTTCAGCCCAAAAGGCATGAATATGTACTGATAGCTTCCCCACTCTGTCATAAAGGTATTCTTGTGTCTTCCTTCTTGTGCAATCTTTATCTAGTCATATACGAATAATCCATCCATGAAAGAATATGCCTCCTTCCCCCCTACATTCTCTAGAACTTCATCTATAGAAGGTGTTGGAATTGGATCATGCAAACATGCATCATTTAAATTTCTTAGGTATACAACAAATTATGATTCCCTGTGTTTTCTTATATTGTACTACCATTGGAATTATCCATTTTGATTCTACTATTGGTTCAATGATTCCTTCTTCTAAAATTTGGTCTATTTATGCCTTTATGTTCTCTTTATACTTTGGGTTTAGTCTATAGGGTCTATGTATTATTGGATTAGCATATGTTTTCAAATGGATCTTCATTTCTCCTAACTCACCCTATAATGCTTTCATTTCTAAAAATGTGGTTGGGAATAGACCTTGACACTCGTGCAGTAAATCTGCAATATTTTCCTTAGTTTCATTATTCGAGTAGGCTCCTACCAGTGCAGACTTTGGATTCTCTTTTTTCCTAATATTCACCTTATGCATCCTTAATGGTTGTGCATATTCACCAAATCAAAGCTCTATATATTAATGGTTTTATATTTCTTTCATCTTCCTTGTCCTGATCTTCTTTAGAAACATTATAATATTCCAATATTTCATAAAATGTCACAGAATATCTATGCGCACTACACACAAATAATACATCCATCGACCCTTCTACTAAAAAAATATTGTTTTTAATGGCCTGCAAAGTTGCATCTACTAATGTCGATTCATTTTCAAAAGTAAATGTTATCTTAAACCTATGTGTTAGATCGTCCTAGTTCGTTACTCCTATGTGCATTTCTAGTCCCAGGTACTAGTTCTTGGTGATCGTAACCAATGTAGATATGAACTTATGCATCCATTCGTTCTTTGGTATCGAAATCCATATCTTTTAGCAATGCAAAATATGATATGTTGGGTCACTTACTTCTGCTTATTTATGCACACTATAATTAACCATGGTACTAAATCTAACTTGCATAAATATTTTACACTACCTGCAATATTTTATTTCTTCTTTATGTGAATTCCACCATCTGGCTGAAATGGTCTTCAAGAAAACATATAATGCCAACATTTATTTTTTTCCAGGTTTATGCAATTCAAAAACCTTTACAAAAGATCCTATGTTAGTCAAACCATCACACTTTGGTGGGTCACATAACTTTGTTCCAATCCAACACAATGATCAAGTAATGTGGGAACATCATCTGGTTGATACTTCATGCATGCTTTGTTGCTCGTGTTCCAAACCTTCCTCTGAATTTGATGCACATGGCATAATGCTTCTCCAATTTAGGGTGCCATCTGCAGTCGAATTAACTTAGTCATACATTTGCGCAGTCATATTATACAAGATATCAATTTTGTTCCCTTTAGCTGGTTCTATATACCTCTTTCCTTCTGTTGGATCCAACGGTGCGATAACCTTTAAGTCCCCTACTTCAAATATCATTTCCCTTTTCTTCATATTAATAATTGCTTGATTTTCAAAGGCCCATTCAAACCGCATTAGCGCTGGATATGGTTGATTATCATCCATGATCTCGATGACTTCAAAATATTATATAATGCGCACCCCATATATATTCATAGGTACCCCTAACAATTGACCAATTGGTACTATATTGTGTTCGTTCACCAATATTAACTAGACGAGATACCAAATTAACTTTGACTTCTCCATCATTTCCCATGTTTTCTTCGAAAAAAAATTTACATCAGAACCACAGCCTAAAATGACATTGTCCATGTCATATTCCCCAATCTGCACATTTAGTGTGAACTCTTTGCTTGTCCTCATTTTGCGTAGTACTTGATTCACTATCGTCTGTGCGGTAGGAACTTCGCTTTCTTGTGTAATGATCAATCATTCCACATAATGTATTCAACATAGTTTCATCTTTCATCAATTCTAAACAAGTTTTCAAAAAAAATATCAAAGTACTTACCTGTTGAAGAAACCTTTCTAGGATAGTACTATTGTAGACCAAAGGAATGTCAACCACAGGAGGTGCAGATGATGTCAATGTTATCCAATCTGGTCCTAGTATCTCCTTCCTTGTTTGCTGATACATCTATTTTTCTTGTTGTGGGTCAAATTTCACCATAGGTCTTGTTGATTTTCTCACCCATTTATCAATAGAAGTCCCTTTATTCATCACGTCATCCCCTTTATTATCTCCTCCATGCATGGAAATTGCTATTCTGGCTCCTTCATATCACTTCTCTGCTGATATCATTTGTACGCTCTGAGTCAAGTTCTGGTTCTGAGTCCCTCTTTCCTACTACTTTGCAGGTAAGTGTAGACATTCTTCTATCACATGATCCAGTGCTCTACAATACGTGCAACTTGTACAAGGATTCGAGAGGTCACGAGCTAAGTGTTCAGTTTTATTACAATTGTAGCATATTATTGGTCCTCTACCTCCTCTACCAAAACCCCTTTTCCTTGACCTTTTCCAAATACTCCTCGGCCTCTTGGAACAAAGCCTCTCATATTGTTATGCTGTGGAACACCTCCTTCTGTCACGGTATTTTCTTCTTATATTTTATACATACCAAAGTCTGCGCTCTCATAAGTTTGAATGCATGGAAATCCTTCTCTTCGTGCCATACTGACTTGCAAAAGTTACAAAATAAATTATGGGGCATACTCTTGTATTTCTATAGCAATGGAAAATTAGGTGGATGATGTCCCCATGTAACATCCCTAGTTCTAATCCCCTTGAATTATAATGTAATTGTATAAATGTGAATTAGGCTAGTGAGTCGATATGTTTGGGCAAAGAGCCCATATTGATTTAATGTGGCCAGAATTTCATATTATGAACATTGCAATAATTAATAAAAATAATAATCACTAGCTACGATATGAAAGAGATGAATAATGATTGGGGGATATGATTCCACAAGAGACAGGGGTCCAAGGGGGAATTATTCATGGGTATTAATCCAAACCACATTCTTGAAATTATTGTCTTTGTGTATAACCTTGTATTTTATGATTGAGTGTATGAGAGGCAAATCATTTAAACTCATGTAAGAGGGTGGGTGTGAGTGGTCACATCCCATAGTTATTGAAGAGAATGGGATGAAGTAAAATCATCCTTGAGAAGAGTGTGAGTCAAGCAAGAAAGGAAGATGAGGAAATTTGTATGTAGAATAGGGGATAATTTACATACATATTTTTGGTAGAAAAGAAGGGCAGAGGGCTGGGAAGAGGACCAACCATGGTAAAATTTAAGGAAACCATTGTTTGGTTGTGTTTTTATGCTAAGATAGAGGCCTTTGTGCCAGTAAATCGGGCTGTAATCCTGTAGTGCGATTTCCTGTTGAGGAAATATTGCAAAGCCTTGTGAAGGTTGTTGTGAGAAAACATGAAACAACTGAGAGTTACTAGAGTTCCCAGTTGAGTGATTCCTAGTCAAACGAATGCACTAGTGGGCTTGATAAACATATTCTACAACCCAAGGGACTGTGAGCAATGAAGGGGGTACATTCCTTGGGTAGCATAGGTTGTGGAGAAAAGAGAGATCTGAATGTTTGGAAATGTTGTGAGACTAGAACCTAAGTTTAGGGCTGCTTTGTGTGGAGAGTGGATAGCTAGTTAGCCAGGTATCCTTATGGACTCATAGAATCATCTCACGGGTGGCTTTCCGATGAGATAAAATGATCAGTAGTGCCTATGGCTGGGAGGTTTATCCTTCGTTTCCAGCTATTTGGTTAATCATTAACATATAAGCGTTTATGTTATGTTTTTATGTTAAATTTCACTCTGTAAATAACTTATATCAATGTTGTTTGTTTTTTGTTGCTCGAAAAATTCTATTCATGTTTAATATATGCTGTTAGATCCATTTATAATTATAGTATCAATAAAATGGTCTAATATGTGTGTGATCTGCGACTGGTAAGATGCATAAATTTGATTAGCAGTAAATATTAATAATTTAATGAGTTTCCACACGTACTGTTGCTCATCTGGGCACGTTACATTATGGTATCAAAGCTCTGGTTCAAACATCGGGCTTATATGGGATCAAAGCAGAGTGAATTGGTGAATTTTTTTGTTGCGGATTTTGTCTATGACCAATTTGGGGGAAAAATGAAGATTTTAGAGAGAAATCCCCAATTCTATGAGTGAAATGTGAGTTTTAATGACTTTGGACGGTTTGAGAGGGTTAATGGAGTAAAACGATGAACTTGCAGATCGAAATTTGACCTGGAATGGTCAAAATTTGAGTTTGAATGGTCTCCTATAGATTTACAAGTAGTTTGGTGAAGCAATGGTCAGGAACTCTTTTTCCCTTGAGATGATGGTTGGTATTCATCATGATAAATTTAAAAATTCATAAGGATTTGACCATTTGAAAGGTTCATGGGATCAATGGATGATATTAAATCATGGGTTTTGAAATGGATCAGATCGGTGGTTTTTATTCATTGGGGTTTTGGTTTAAAATTTTCTAAGTGTGAAGTTCAACAAAATGATCCATTGATGACCAATGGTCAGATTAGCGATTTTGGAAAAGTGTTGGAAATTCACCAAGAGAAATCGTCGACAACCGATGGATGGATCGGTCGAAATGGAATGAAGGTAAGAATTCCCTTATTATAATATCAATATTTGAATTGATGTAAAGGCGGGAGGCCTTCAGTATGAAAATATTAATTGTTTCTTGAATGCATTTATTGGAAATTTAATTGCATATTGTGTTATGTTGATTATGAATCAATAGTTGAGTTAATTCGAGAGACATTACTCCTATTGTAACAATGAATTTCATTTGAGATGGTCATGTCATTTGAGATGTGTGAGGCTATGATGAGTTTGGATATGAAAATGCTATAGTGCCATCCAAGTGCCTAATGGTTATTCCCTATGTAACTGTTGGATTATTTAGAGGGGAGGTGAATCAATAATAGAGCAATGAAATAATTTTTATCCACAAAATGCAAGTGTTATAATCAATGTAGCATTATCATCCAATAGTTGTAGAGTAAATAAACAATGAACAAATGAACAATCATACACATACATAGTACACCAATGTTTTTACGTGGAAACCCAAAGCGAGAGAAAACCACATAATAATTTTCATATATGTCTTTAATAATTACATTCATTGGAAGCACCAACTTCCTTTTTTTTCCAGCTGCAACTGGAAGGAGGCTCCAACCCCCTAGTTTCTCAGGCTAGAACCTAAGGGAAGCTCCAACTCCCCAATTCTATGGCTACAACCAAAAGGATGCTACAACCCCCTATGTTCTCCATCTACAACCATAAGGTGGATACAACCACCTATCCTTGCCCCGTTCAATTTCCCTAAAATCAAAGTAGAATGATTGAACCACTGTCACACTATCATTGTCAGATATACTGATGTAAAATTGTAATCAACATGTACCATAAAAAAGTGCATAAACCATGTACCAACCTGTAATCAGCCTATACCATAAACAATTTCATCAACCATGCACCAACCTGTACCTCAATATGTACCATCAACCATATACTAATATAACCATCAAAAGTTCGTTAGCAATGCATAACACTATCCATAACCAAATACCATAAACCATTACATCAAACCATGTGAAAAAACCTCACTGTTATACAACCTCTATCTATAAAATACCTCAACCAAAATCCCTCATCAATTTCATCATCCAAATCTGAAATGTAACTTTGCAATAGACCTGGTGTATATGATCACATACCTTGTTGAATTCTGATTTACTCTAGACAGTGAACTTGAAGAGCGTGCCCTTCACATAATATTTGTTGTATGTATATGAAAATGGTACAAAGAATACTAAATAATGTACTCTAACCAATACATTTGGTCTTACTGAATTTGGATATTTTATGAATAAGTTATGGCAGTTTTACTCGAAACAATTGTTTAGACTAGTTTCAGGACTAGCTACAAACCCTATTTTCCACGGAGTGTAACTCCAAAAATACAACAAACCACAAGCTAGAATTTTATCACAGCTACTTGGATATGTTTCCTCAATGGCCTCCTGATTTTCAAGTATGAATAATTCTAGAAAAAATGGTATTGCAAAAATGGTGAGATGATCTATAAATAACATACCTTAGAAAGCATCATCAAAAAAATTTATCCTCCCTTGAATTTCGACCTTCTTTACTTCACCTTCCCTCTGAAATTCGGATTAGATATCCTTTGGTTACCTTAGTCAGTTGTAGACATTCAATATTCTCAAGTGTTATTAAAATGAGAGAGCCTTGCCTCTTATTTATACTTTCATGTAGCTTTCTCAAGGGGTTACCTTTTAACCATCTCAACCCACTTTCCTTATTTTAGGGTTAACCCACTTCTAACCACTTGTCCACTTAGTAATTTATCCATTAAATTTATTATTTAAATAATTAATTTTGTATCCAATTTGACTTATAGTACACTCATCACTTCACTTTATTATTTACCTTCTAAAATCTATTAAACCACTTTCCTTATTTTAGGGCTAACCCACTTCTAATCACTTGTACACAGTAATTTATCCATTAACTTTATTATTTAAATAATTTATTTTGTATCCACTTTGACTTATAGTACACTCATCACTTCACTTTATTATTTAAATAATTTCTTCTTTGCAACCACTTTGACTACTTTGACCTTTTGGGGCTTCTAGATGACTCGTTAGGGTTCTCTAACTTCACATGGCCATAACTCTCTAACCGTGAGGAGTTATGTGACGTTCCACATACCACCGAAAATTTCATGACATGTAATATCCATATAGAATAGTATTACGTTCAAATATATTAAAAATCATCCCATTATACATCAAACAAACTTGGGTCCATTACCCAAATCTTTGTGCTACCGAAATTCACTACCAAAATTTCTTCAAGGGATCAAATCAATGACAACCAACCCAAATAATCAACAATCTCCCCCTTTGGCATTGATGAAAACACTCTGGTGCAATACTGAAGTCATATCACTCATGCTCCCCCTGTGACCATCTCTCCCTCTAGAACCATGACTCTATGCTCTTTCTCCAAGTGTTTACCTTTGCATCTTATAAATATCCCCCATTTTGTCATCAATGATAAAGGTATCTTTCCATCCAGGGCTGATCCCACTAATTGAACTCTTCCTGAAACTGATATCCCAACATGAATTGTCCTCTTTATGGTTCTTCCTTGTGTAAATCTAAGACATATAAGATAAGTACTCAAAATCATTCATTTTGGAGTAGAAATTAATATGAGTCTCTTGTGAAGACACTCGAAGGATTCTCGTGGAAGCGGTTTTGTAAAGATGTATGCCAATTGTTATTTTGTGCCCACATATTCAAATCTGATGTCCTTCTATGCAACATGTTCCCATAGAAAGTGATACTTGATTGGAATGTGATTCGTCTTGGAGTGCATCACCCAATTTTTTGAGATATTGATAGTGCTTGTATTATCACAATAGATTGGAATGGGATCATGATACTGAACCTGTATATCTGTCAGAGTTTGTTTCATTCATATAACATGTGTACAACATCCTACTACTACAATATACTATGCCTCAACTATAGATAATGATACTTATGATTGTTTATTTCTTAGCCATGATACTAAACACTCACCCAAGTAGAACGTTGCTACACTGGTTCTTCATCGGTCATCAATGCAACCTTCCCAATATGCATATGTGTAGGCAATAAGTGATATGTCCTTTCCTTTTGGATACCATAATCCAAACTCTTATGTTCCTTTGAGATATATGAAAATCCTCTTCACTGCTAATACATGTGATTCCTTTGGTGTTGCTTGAAATTGTGCCACCTGTCCAACTTCCTGCATTGCATCTGGTCTAGATGCTGTCACATATAGTAAGATACCAATCATTGAACTATATTTCCTATAGTGTGTATATTTTGAATAATCATCTTTGCTCAGCTTGCAACTGGTTTTCATAGGAGTGGTAACTGGTTTGCAATCTTCCATTCCAAACCTCTTTAGAATTTCTCTGATATACTTAGTTTGAGAAATAAAAATTCCTTGGTTTCTTTGATGTATCTGAAGACCCAAAAAGAAGGATATTTCTCTGAGTAATGAAATTTCAAATTCATTATGCATATCCTTTGCAAATTTATGTCTTAACCTGTCATCATTCCTTCCAAAAATAATATCATCAATATAAACTTCAATTAATAAAATACTATCTTTATTTACCTTGATGTAGAGGTTGTTGTTTGCACTTCCTTTTCTGTTCACCCTTCCTATTGTAGATATTTATCCAGTCTAGAGTACCGTGCTCTAGGAGTTTGTTTTAGACCATACAAGGCCTTCTTCAATTTTCACATGTAATCTGCGTTCTTTGACAACTGAAATCCTTTTTGTTATTCGATGTAGACTTCTTCTTCAAGTTCCCTATTCAGAAAAGTTGATTTCACGTCCATCTGATACACTTTAATATTCTTGGAGCATGCATAAGCTAAACGCAATCAGATTGCTTCCATTCTGGAAATTGGGGAAAATATCTCTTCAAAGTCGTTTCCTTCAACTTGTGTGTATCCTTTAGATACCAATCTAGCTTTGTTTTTTGTAACTTGTCCATCTTCATTCAATTTATTTATGAATACCCACTTTGTGCCAATCACATTCTTATTCTTTGGTCTTGGAACCAATTCCCAAGTTTCATTCTTCTCTATTTGATCCAATTCTTCATCCATGGCCTTATTCCAAAATTCATCCTTGTTGGCCTCCTCAAAACTATTTGGTTCAATCGTAGATGAGAGTGATAGGTGCATTTGTTCTGGAAAACAAATTCTTCTTCTAGTCTCAACTCCTACATCTTTGTTTCCGATAATATGATCTGAAGGATGATTCTTTTGTACTTGTTTTCTAGGTGTATTTGGAGGCACTTGCTGAACTTTATCTTCTACTTCTATCTAATCTTCTTCATCTTCCCCTTCTACTTCTTCTTCATCTTCTACTTCTTCTTCATAAAGTTGTTCCGTTGATTAATTTTCTTCTTCTTTTAATTCTCATCCACCTGTTTCATCAATTGTTACATGGATTCTTTTCACAACTTTGTTCAACCTCATATTGTAACACTTGTATTCTTTCCTTGTACTTGAGTAACAAAAAAATACTCCTTTGTCCACACGAGAATCAAACTTTCCCATTCTGCCATCTTCTCTTTTGATGTAGCATTTGCTTCCAAATACTGTGAAGTTCTTCACATTTGCTGGTCTTCCTTTCCATATCTCGTAGGGAGTTTTGTCAGTGTTGTTTATGAGCATTACTCTATTTTGAATGTGAACTATTGTATGCACTACATGTGTCCAAAAAATATCTTTCAATTTGGAATCCATTTGCATTGTTTGAGCCATTTCCTGTACTATCACGTTCTTTCTTTCAACATCTCCATTCTGTTGAGGTGTCCTAGTGATGAACAATTGCCTTTTTATTCCATGCATGTTGAAATAGTCCATAAATTCCTTTGAAGTGAACTCTCCTCCATTACTAGATCTCAAACATTTGAGTCTTGAATCCATTTTATTTTCAACCATTTCCTTGTAGATCTTGAAGTTTTCAAAAAATTCTAACTTATTCCTGAGAAAGCAAACTACAGTTATTCTTGTATAATCATCAACTAATAACATAAAGTATTTTTAACTTTTAAACCCTTTGTTGTAGTTGGTCCAACTAAATCAGTATCCACAATTTCCAGTGGTCTTGTCGTTGAATATTCCTTTGATTTGAACCTGGTATTTGTTTGCTTTCCTTGTTGACAATGCTTGCATAAAGTGTTGGTTGGTTTTGTGATTTGGGGCATTTCTCTATCTTGTTCCTTTTTTTTTACTTTGACAAGGTTATCAAAGTTTATGTGACCCATTCTTTTGTGCCATATCCAGCCTTCATCTTCCTTTCCTAGAAAACACTTTTCATTTCCAATTTCACTTAATACATATATGTTGCTTGAAGTTCTTGTAGCTGTTGCAATCAATTTTCCTGAACCTTTTTTTCTTATCTCACACTTTTTTGAATTGAAAGTAATTTTATGACCTTGGTCACACATTTGACTCACACTTAGAAGATTATGTTTCATATCTTCTTGTTGGGTGTGTGTTATATTCTTTGCATGTGTGTGTGTGTGGGTGCGTCAGATACGACAACTGCGGTTTTTGCTATTTTTAGGGGATTTTTCTATTTTTAGTTGATTCGTAAATTAATCCTGGATTAAGGGATTAGGGTTTTGGTATCTACGGAATACCTAAAAACATTGTATATATTGTATGGAGAATGGTGAAATTTGAGATAATGAAAATAAGAAAGGTTTTCCCGGTTGAGGGTTTCCGGTAAAATCTTTGTGTACTTTGTGTATGAGCCATTGATTAATTTCTGTATTGCTTAAGAATCTATATGTATTGCTTTAATTCGCAGGTTTAAAACTTACATGTGGTATCAGAGCACGTTTTTGGCTTCAGAGGGACGCCTTTGTTGCTGAGGGTTTGGCTCGATTTTGATAGATTAGGTTTATCTTGGGTCTGTGATAAACTTGGGTTCAGTGGGAGCTTTTACAGTGGAGATTCAAGTAAAGTAAGAGGAATGTAGAGCTCATCTAGAATCGAGATAGAGAAGTTCAATGGTAAAAAAATTGAGCTATGGAAGATCAAGATGGAGGACCTTCTTGTAGACAAAGAACAATGGATCGTTGTGGATCCTGGTACACAGCCTACTGGTACACCATCTACAAGCACACAGGCTACTGGTACACAATCTACCAGTACACAAACTACTAGTACACCAGTTACTAGTATGTCGAAGGAAGATTGAGACAAGTTGGACAGAAGAGAAAGGAGTACCATTCGACTCTGCCTGGAAGATTCAATGTTGTTGAATGTCTCAGGAGAATCTACAGCCAAGGAACTGTGGGATAAGTTAGGGAATTTGTATCAATCAAAGTCCCTGTATCATCTTAGGATGGAAGATGGAGATTCTGTGACAGAACATCTAAATGCCTTTAATACTCTGGTAAGTCAACTTGGATCTGTTAATATTACAATTGCAGAAGATGATAAGTGTATTACTTTGTTATGTTCTTTGCCAGACTCTTGGGATAATCTGGTTGTAGCAATAGGTAGTACCACTCAATCTACATTGAAGTATGAGGATGTAGTTGCATCCTTGTTATCTAAAGAGATGAGGCGAAAAAGCAT
>ML793611.1:458621-475645 GCA_009831015.1 Picea engelmannii
AAACGATATTGCAGAGGTTTAATATGCATGGAAGTAAACTGGTCAAGGTTCCTATTCCTATAGGTGTAAAGTTATCTGCAGATCAGTGTCCCAAGACACAGGAAGAAGAAGAGGACATGTCCCATGTTCCATATGCTAGTGCAATTGGCAGTTTGAAGTATGCAATGGTTTGTACTAGACTGGACATTGCACATGCAGTGGGAGTTTTGAGCAGGTATATGTCAAAACCAGGGAAGGAGCATTGGACAACAGTAAAGAGGGTCTTCAGGTATCTTCTTGGCACCACCAATTATGGATTGTGCTACCAAGGAAGACCGGTATTGGATAGAGTGGTGGACATACATGGATTTGTTGATGCAGACTGGGCTAGAGATTTGGATCGCAGAAGATCTACAAGTGGGTATGTGTTTAACCTATTTGGAGGAGCAATCAGTTGGATGAGAAAAAGACAGGCTGTAGTGGCACTCTCAACTACAGAAGCTGAATACATGGAAGCCACTCATGCAAGCAAGGAAGAAGTATTGTTACAAAGGCTGTGTTCTTGTATTGGGTTGGTACAACAAGCAGTGAGATTAGACTGTGACAGTCAGAGTCCAATATTCTTGGCAAAGAACCCAACTTATCATTCGAAGACAAAGCATATTGATGTTCAGTATCACTTTGTGAGAGACATGGTTGAGGAAAGTAAGGTGTTGCTGGAAAGGGTTGACACTTTGAAGAATGTTGCAGATTCATTGACAAAGTCTACGAGCACAGAAAAGTTCTCTTGGTGTAGAATAACAATGGGCATTTCTACCCTGGATTGTTGACTATATAATCCCCTGGACCCCTGGATGCAAAGAAAACAACAAGTGGGAGAATGTTGAGTGTGTGTTATATTCTTTGCATGTGTGTGTGTGTGGGTGCATCAAATACGACAACTGCGGTTTTTGCTATTTTTCGCTGATTTGTAAATTAATCCCGGATTAAGGGATTAGGGTTTTGGTATCTACGGAATACCTAAAAACATTGTATATATTGTATGGCAAATGGTGAAATTTGAGATAATGAAAATAAGAAAGGTTTTCCTAGTTGAGGGTTTCTGGTAAAATCTCTGTGTACTCTGTGTATGAGCCATTGATTAATTTATGTATTGCTTAAGAATCTATATGTATTGCTTTACTTCACAGGTTTAAAACTTACACTTCTACTAGTAGAACATTTTCTTCCTTAGTATTCTTGTTTCCAACTTTGACTATCCATTTTTCAATGAATTTAGCTGAATCATCATTTCTGAAGGAGACTGATCCATCTCTTTTCTTTCTTAATGTAAGAAACATGTCTTTATCACCTTTCATGTGTTTTGAAAAACCACTATCAACATACCAACCACGTTTTTTTTGCTTAGCTTGTAGAACAAGTGGGCATTCTTCATTTCTATCATGATTCTTCTTTCTTATCCGTGTTCTCTTCTGAGGTTCCTGTCTGTGACTGTTGTTGTTCTTTTGTGTTTCTCTAAGAGGGACTGTCATTCTGCAATATTTGGCCATGTGTCCAAAGCTGTTACACTTGTAGGATTCCACTTCAATTCTAAATGATTCAAACATGTTGTAACTTCTTCTTTGTTTTTCACTAGGCCTTCTTGGATAACCCTTTTGTGTATGAATTTCAAAGTTGTTTATGTTCTTGTTGTTAGCTCTACATAGCTTTATGTCCAAAATTATTGCATGCATAACATAAACCAAAAAATATAGTTTGATACCTTGGAGTTGAAGATCTTCTGAAAGGAGTTACTCTTATGAATTTGTCTTCTTCTTGAGGCCTATCTATTTTTGTTAGTCATTGATTATAAAATCTGAATCTTCTCGGTGGAGGAGTGTCCTTGTAATCCTCCTTGTAGATCTTCCTATTCCCTTTGATTATTTTTGAATATCTTTTTGGATATGTTTCATGTTCTGTTTTTTTGGAGTTTAATCCCTTTTCTGTCTGATAGTATCCAAGTCCGGACTTGTCATGATGAGGCTTTTGACTATTGATAATGTCATCCAAAACTTTTGAGTTGTTCTGCATATTTTTCTTTTGAAGATCCTTTCTTAATGTGACAATCTCTACTTCCAAATTTCCAATGATCCGGTCTCTTTATTGTAGTTGTTCTTTGAGTGCTTCTTCAATTCTTTTATTTTCTTCTATTTGAACCTTCAAATTTGTGATCATTTGTTCTAGTTCTTGAGTGTCTTGTTTCTTGTCTAGTTTCGCTTGTAGCTTCTTTTTTTTCTTATTTTCGGTTCTTATAACTTCTATGGAAGTCAAGAATTCTTATAGATAGTCAACTTATGCCTCTTCATATTGTTCTTTAGTGTCTTCTTTATTAGAGTCTTCTACTGCCATGAATAAAACTATTTCTGTCTCACTGTCACTGACTTTATCTTCATCTGATGAGGAGATGTCTTCTTTGGTGCATAATATTTTCTTGAAATCTTTCTTTATGGTTCTTTTTCCTTTATATGTTTGTTTTCTATTTGAGTAATATTCATCATTCCTCTTATTTTTCTTATGAGGATTTTTTTTAGAAAAATGACCAATACCATCACAATTAAAATAAATCAATGGAAACTTACCTTTATATCTGTCATTGGTTCCCTTGTTCAATCTTCTGACAAAGTTGACAACTTCTTCATCATCTTCTGAGATGTCACTTTTGTTACTATGTTCTTTATCCTTTTTCTTTCCCTTTTTCTTTGACCTTTTCGATGCTTTGAAATATGCTTCTTTTATATCTGGATTTCCCTGTTCAGTTCTCATTTCATATGTTGTGAATATTCCATGTAGTTCATCCATGCTTATTGAGTCTAGATCTTCTCTCTATTCTATTGTTGATATCTTAGGATCAAATCTCATAGGAACAAATCTTAGTACCTTTTGAACAATTATAGTTTCTTTAATTTATTCTCCCAATCCAATGATTACATTTACTGTTTCATCAACTCATAAGAAGTAAGATTCAATATTCGCATCTTCCTTCATCTTTAGTTGTTTGAACTGACCTCTGTAAGATTGAAGCTTTGTTGCTTTGAATTTTGAATCTCCTTCATAAATATTTTGAAGCTTGTCCCAAATCTATTTAGCGGATTTACAATGTATAAATTTGGTGTATACCATTTCACAAAGACCATTCAGAAGTGCATTTGTGTCTTTGGAATTATTTTGACCGAGTCTTATTGCTCTTTCATTTGTCGACGCAACTGGTGGTTCTTTGTATCCATCTACAACTGATTGCCAAATTTCAAATCCTTGTTCCTGTATATATGTTTTCATCCTTGTGCTCCAAAATGCATACTTCTATCCATCAAACTGTGGTATTCCATTTTTATACATGTTGTTTCTCTCCATGATCTACCTTTCAGTGGTTAAATTTATTTCTAAAGGAACCCACTCGGATACCAATTGTTGGATTACTGAGAGGGGGGGTGAATCAGTAATAGATAAATGCAATCATTTTTAACCAAAAAATGCAAGTGCTATAATCAATTTAGCATTATCATCCAATAGTTGCAGAGTAAATAAACAATGAACAAATGGGAAATCATACACATACACAATGCACCAATGTTTTTACGTGGAAACCCAAAGTGAGAGAAAACCACATAATGCTTTTTCTTATATTTTTTTAAGAAATACATTCATTGGAAGCACCATCTTCCTTTATGTTTGCACCCAATTCGTCACTAGGTGAGCAAATGAAAGGTGCTTACATGACCAGTTGGGCTCTGCTAGGCATGACAACTGTAAAAGGAAAGGGTTAGGGAAAAAAAAACAAAACAATAAACAAGAATTAAACTAAAACTAATTAAAACTTATGAGCATATGAAGAAAATGAAAAATAAATACAAATGGACCAATATCACCAATGTATAAGTTGATCTATTGATGAAATCCAAAGGCACAATGAAGAAAGGGGACTTGGGTCCCTTCTTTCTCCAATGGAAGGCTCTTGAGGCCCTCACAAGCTTGCTCTCCTTACAATGAAAAGATGAAAAATGTGGGTGAAATAACTCCAAGCTTATCCACTCAAGAGAGGTGTGGATAGCTCTTGTGAAATGATGCCTATGTGTTCTTGTCAAAGAATGAGTCTTTAACAATATTGGCAGCATAACAATGCATAGAATTCCTTGAAAAAGTGATGGTTATTCATGGCTTTTTATAGCCTAGCATTGGGTGATAATGTAACCTCTTTCGAGTGTGAAAAGGGGCTCTTTAGGGCTTAATTAGGTCTTTGACCAGCCCACCATGCAGATTGAGCTCGGATTTGGTGTCAAATCGACTTGGGAGCTGATCCATTAGTGGTTGGGAGGCCAACCAATTTCAATAAATGCACCATTTAGCAGGTGCGTGGGTTTTTTTCCCAACAGCTGCACATCGTGCGCGCATGCGCGCATTGTACGTTGTTGTTACGCGCATATGCGCACACACCCCGGTTCTCTAAAGCGCCCTTCAATTTTTTGGTCATTTTGTATAGTTTTTTACCCTTTTGCAATGCTGTGGAATTAATCTTGTGCCATGAATGACTTCAGTTCTGTTTTGACGATGAAGAGTTCTTGTCGCCATGTGCGGACGAAATTTCAGTGATAACAGATGCCCCCTGATGGATGAGGTTAGGAGCACACGTATAGCCGAAATCCATCAATGTTTCTTTTACTGAGAATGGTGTTGTAAGGGACAGCAAGAGTGGGACCGTATAGAGAAATCCTTTGTAGAAGAAAGGAACCTGTAGATCCTGACCTTCCACAAGGGGTGTAACAATATACAACTGTGTACAAATGAGGCGGGCATGCCCCATGCTCGTATGATGTAACTCTGAAAAAAGATGACGGAAATGTTGGTGTAGACAACTGCAGCACCCTCGGGGGCGGTAATGATAAAGGCAGAAGACAAGTATGCAAAGGAACATACTCTGAACAATAGGCAATGATCGCAGGAACAAGTAGCGACGATGATGCGGGCAGTGATGGCCCTGCCAATTTCAGAGGTCTTCGGCAAATGATAATAATAACTGCAATAGTCGCAAAGTAAGACCCACCGTAACATGAGAAAGTGTTGGCGTCAAATGCTATGGGGGTCAACGACATCAGGGAGCAATGGTGTTTCCCCCTGTGCCGTTCGAGATCTCTCATTAAATAGCAGATGAGAATCAAGATACTGTCACCCTTCTGGAAAATTATGCTGATGTCGACAAAAGGGGGACGCGACTCCCAGAAGCAAAGGGCTTCATGGAATCTACCGTGGTGAGGAAGTGGCAGAGGTACATGGACGAAATCAAGAAGTGGGAAGACTCAATACTGCCCTTGGTTGGAGAATGTATGAGACAAACAGTGGCCGCAACCATGTGACAAGGTCGAGGGTCAGGGGGACGCCAAGACCGAGGATAAGTTGTGCTAGAGGCGGGACAAGGTGAACAAATTCAGAGGATATAGGTAAGTGATCTGGGTAGTACTCTGAAGATATAGACGATGCCGACGAGGGTAAATGAGAAGTAATGCTCCAACCAAGGGGACATGGGTTGCATGTGGCCAAAAAGGAAAGAAGGTCGCCAACGGTGACGACAAAAGTAAATAACTGGAAATAAAGGTGTTTGTACAATAAATAATGAATAATTGTGGAAAAATGTACAAATACAGAAACGGGTGCCCCAGTGTGAAATGAGTACCCCAGGGAGGGCATAAATTTCTTGGAAAACTGATGAAGGGTGGGGGCCCCATTGGTGAGTTTCTGTATGAGGTAGGTGAAATGGAGATAGGTTTGCAGATGGGCAAATTGATGGTGGATGAAATGGTGGGTTCATGATCCTGCGGAGGTGCAGGTAAAAATAACATAACCATGAAGCAATGATCGGGGAGTCCATATGGGAAGCTAGCAAAATGAGGAGAAGAAGTATGTGGTTGATCGGCAACATGACGAAAGACTACCAAGACTCCCATCCCTTAAGGGTAATGAAGAACAACATGAGTGTCAAAAGTGCCAAAAGGTGCTATGAATGGGACAACTCATGTTGGTGAGAATGCTACCGGGTCACAGTACTAAAGATGCAACTGGAGGTGTGAGTACTGCAGAGCCGGGAATGGGTATCCTAAAGGCCAATATCATAGGGTGTGACTGGAAATGTAAATGCAATACAACAGGAGAGACTACATGCCAGTGCTGAGTAAATACCTGAAGGAATGATGTGAAGAGGTGATGATCAAGTACCTGCACAAAGAATAACCAAATACCCAAAATGAACAATATCTGAAGAGAATCAAAAACATGAACATGTAGTAGATAAATGTGACAATGCGCATGCGTACCTGACCATGATATGGAAAAAAGGTGCCCCGAGGGCCTAGGATGAAAAGTGACCCAGGAACAGTTGTGATGTAGGCGGCGGGATGTTGATCCCGTGGCTGAAGACGGTTCGAAAAATGGACGCCGTGGGCTCCCGGAATGGTGGGTTGAAGTTTGGCAAAAAGACTTATATATAGCTATAGGGCCCACATTGCCACCTCATTTGTACCTACTGCTATAGTGAGTTTCCGAGCAGATTCAGAGGAGATTGAGTGATTTAGGGAGCACAAGGTACCCAATTGACGGCGTGCGAGTTTCAGGTTAGTGGTATGATTGTCCTGCATAGAAATAGGTTTCTAGTTTTTGGGTAGGGTAGGTAGGGGGGCCCGTATAATGGGTTTTAGGGGGTGTTGACTAGGGTGTGGGCCCACATGCGCGGGTGATTTGGTGGAAGGCGCGCATACGTGCGCGCCTGTATTGTGAACAGGTGCGCATGTGTGCGCGCCTGTGGGTGGTAAAACTGCACCTTTGAGGCAAGTTTGAAGGGTGAAGAGGGGAGTCTTTTTTATGCATTTGGTGTTTGCATAAGCTAATATAGGACTCTGGGTTGTGTGCAGGTGGCTAGCAGTGACCATGGATGTGCGATGGCACGAGTGAGATTGGTCACAGCTGCGAGATGCTGTGGCCAATGCGAGGCCTGCAGTTCGAGCGTCTTTACTAGCCAGTGGGTTGCTAAAGTTTTTTGAGTGCCCTTTGATACTGGCACAGGAGTACTTACTCCAGTTCCTGCTCGAGATGTGGAGCCCTGATCAACACTGCTTCCTCGTGCGAGGAGAGAAGATCCCCTTCACTGTGGTGGAGGATATATACTTCTTGACTTGGCTCCCCTTCCGGGGAACACCGTTGCCGACAAAGCCTGTGATGCCGAGGGATATTCTCCTGTGAGATGTCGCCGAGTGATATTGTTCAGGTGAGAAATTCATGGCTGGGAGTGTAGTGAGTATCAGTGGGTTGGATGCCCTGTTGCATCGTTGCATAGCAGCGATGATTGTTCGGGTGTATGGGTCACGAGTGACCCATCGGATTAGTGGTGGTGAGCTGCTGGTGATGGAGAGGGTGGTGGTGGGCCATGAGCGGTTCGCCTGGGGTTTGACCCTTCACGCGCAGATGATCGCGTAGCTGGACCGATGGCGGTTGACAAGTATCGGGGAGTTTGCGTTTGGCTCCATCCCAGTGGCCTATTTCTTGGAGAGGGTGTCGATGTTGTGCCCACAGGTTCTCCTAGAGGCGCCTGGGGTGCGAGAGCCTCAATTGAGGCGGTGGTCCCAGATTTTGGTTTGCCACTGTGGTGGCGAAGGCAGACATTATTTTACTGCATAGGTGGCGCAGATATGGCGACAGATGCCGCAGGTTATGCTTCAATACCCCTATGTTGGGGTTGACTTCCGGGGGGACCCAGACATGGTATTGCCTCCTGGGGAGGTTTTTGATGACCGAGGTATGTTGAGTTTTGTACGTTTTGATTTATGTTGTGTTTTTTGATATACCAGTTCATATGTATGATGTATAGATACTGATATGATCTATTGTTGCTTGTTTTGTGCATGTGCAGATTTGGCACCTCGCGGGCGCGAGGTGGAGTTGTACAGAGCACCGGCTCAGAGAGAGACAGAGAGACCTCCACGTGGAGGGAGGCAGAGATGAGATGAGGCTGCGGGGGCACCAACAGAGCCCGAGAGACTGGCGAGGAGACGTCGATTTGATGACCTTGGTGCAGGGCCATCACTGCCTCCTCCGGCGGTAGCCGGAGTAGATTTGGATGATATACGCCGCCATTTTGAGACGGTGTTGCAGGACATGCCTGAGGGCATGTGGATCCGTATCCAGGACGAGGGGTTCTTGGAACAGTGTATAGGGTTACCGCCACCATGGTGGGGCCTAGTGCGACGAGCAGCAGTGCTTGCCGCGATGACTAGCGGATGCCTACCGCCTGGGCAGGGGGTCCTGCGGATGTTCCACCACCACCGCCTAGGGCAGGTGGGGGTGGGCCACCACCTCCTCCTGAGGGAGGGGCAGCCGGGGGTACGTTAGAGGCCCCCTGATGTATGTATGTATATTGTAGACCTTTTTGATAGGCTGGTGAGCCGATTTTTGTATCGATATGTGGCACGGGCCTGAGGGCCGATGTATTTTTGTTGTATGTAAATATTTGGATGGCCTGAGGGGCCCACATATATATATGAGTATACATGTTGTTGAGATCCAAATATGTTGTACATGTGTTTTGTGTTAATGATGATAATATTGATTCTATCTATATGCTGTGACAGGATGTATGAGATGTTTATGTATGTGTAGCTTGATGTGATATATGCCAATATAGCACCATGTTATCTATTTCATCTGTTGTTTGATTCAATTCTCTTGGAATATGTGAAAATGTAATGGAATCAAAATGTCGAGATAATAATCTAACCTACAGTTATTTGCGAAAGAGGCACGTATCGCGTACATGGTACACATTGTTGAGCTGAAGAACGACTAGTTGGGAGTCGAGGAAAACGCTAAGGTGACGAATATGATGATGCTAGGCGTCGGTCAGGAGGCCAATGATAGCAGTGTATTCGGCTTGGTTGCTGGTTGCTGGTCCTAAACAGATGTCGCTGGAATGTAGCATTTCATGTGAAGGGGTGTAGAGAGCCCAAGCAGCCGAAGCGAGATTTTGTGTCCAACGACTGGCATCGTCAGCGTAACCAATGTGGTACGCTGGTGGAGGAGGCATCTGTCAACAGCACAAAGGATAGTTTAGATGAGGGAGAAAAAAGATTAAAAACGCTAGAAAAGAAAAATAACCTAAAGTAGCCTGACTACGTTTAAGCATAAAATTTCTTGAGGTATAACCCATTGACGGGTTCTTTGAGCGAGAGGCCTTCGGGGGAGGCCAAGATGTATGCGCCTTTGGTGAGGCAATGTTGGATGATGTAAGGGCCATGCCAAAGTGATTCGAACTTTCCATGGCCAAAGGTATCATGGGCGATATCATAGGCCAAGATGAGGTCGCCTTCACGAAATGATCGAAGGTTGACACGGCGATCAAAGGTAGCCTTGGATCATTTTTTAGCTGCCTCGTTGTTCTGTAATGAGGATCGACGATCTTCATCCAGAGACTCTAAGTTCAGCAAGCGCTGCTCCATTGGATCAGTGTCAGGTAAAAGCTCAATTGCGGTGCGAAGGGTGGGAATTTCGCACTCGATGGGAAGAGTTGCCTCGACCCCATGGATTAAATGGAATGGCGTGAAACCTGTAGGGGTATTTACCGCCGTTCGATAAGCCCATAGTGTGGAAAATAGCATGTGATGCCAATTGGTCTTATGTTTATTAACCGTGCGTTGTAACATGGTCTTGAGGACTTTGTTCACTGCCTCGACCTATCCATTTGACTGAGGGTAATATGGTGAGGAAAACTCATGAGAGAAGCCTAACCGAGAAGAGAGTTCGACGAAGATCTCATTCTCAAAGTGTTTCCCATGGTCGGAAATGAGTTGGAGTGGTACTCCGAACCTGGATATGACATGATTGAAGAAAAAATGCGCTGCGGTGTCAGCGGTGTTGTTGAAGGTGGGCATAGCTTCGACCCATTTGGTGAAGTAATCGACAGCGACAACAATGTATTTGTGACCATTGTTGGAGGGGGGATTACAAGTCAAAAAGTCAATGCCCCATTTACAAAAGGGGCCTGCAGTAATGACACGGTGAAGAAGAGCGGGGGGAGAACGGGCTTTGTTGGCATAGAGATGACATTGCTCACATCGTTTCACGGCATGAATGCAATCATGAAACAAGGTAGGCCAAAAGTAACCGGCCCGGATAATCTTTTGAGCCGTGGATATGCCCGAAAGATGGCCCCCGCAGGCACCGCTGTGGCAGTCATTTAAGACTCTGTCGGCCTTGTCAATAGTCAGGCAGCAACGAAGAATGGTGTCGACGCCCCGCTGATATAGGATGTCACCGATGAGGAGATAGCCGGGGGCATGATGGCGAATGTGCCGACGATCATCTCGTGATAGGTGGTTACCGAACTTTTGAGTTCGTAGGTAGACGAGAAGGTCGCCATACCAAGGATCATTAGAAATGATGTAAAAGAGATGTTCGTCAGGAAATTCAGTATTGACGGGGGGACTGGGTGTGTCAGAGGGAAGGGCTGTGACAAGTTCGGCTAGAACAAGGGCCTTCTTACTCTTTGGTGTTGAGAACTCGAGGTCATACTCCTAAAGGATAACGATCCAGCGAGCAAATTTGCCGTTACCTTGGTGACGACTGAGCAAATATTTCATAGGGTTGGAATCTGCGACGACCTTGGTGGTACGAAGAAAAATGTAATGGCGCAGTTTCTGAACTACGAGGACAACTGCAAGAGAAAGTTTCTCTTCATGTTTGTACTTCAGGGGTGGTCCTGAGAGGTTCTTACTGATGTAGTAAATGACGTGTTCACGATTGTCATCTCCGAGATGGACGAGGATGCCGGCTACTGATACAGCTGATGCTGATACGTAGAGGATGTAGTCGCGATTGTAGTCAGGTGCACTAATCAACGGTGCATTGGAAAGTGCTACCTTAAGGTTGTCAAATGACTGTTGGGCATAGTCATCCCAGTGAAAAGGGATGTCGTGACGTAGTAAGTGAAGGAAACCATGTGCACATATGGCATAATCGGGAACAAAGCGTCTAAGGAAGTTAGCTTTGCCTTGTAGACTCTGCAGTTGTCGAAAATTCCGTGAAGGTGGAATTTCAGTGATGGCTTGGACTTTGAGGGGGATCAAATTCCGTAATTCTGGTAGTGATGGGTAGTTGTTGGTTTGGTGACCCGCTTTGTCACACAATGCGTAAGGGGGTGGGATGCGCGGGGGAAGTGGAGCTATGGGCTCCTTCTTATTTCTCCTGCCCCCAGCTATAGCAAGGGGGGTAGGGAGTATGGGGGTAGTGGGGGTAGTGGGAGTGAGGATAGGAATCGTCATGGGGAGTCCTTCCTGTGGGCGAGGAACCATCTCAGGTGGGTGTAAATACCACACTAGGATTGCTAACACCATATTGGGTAGTGTGAGCATTGCGGCTACCTGGAATGCTTCTATACCAGGTGGAGGGTAAAAGAAGGGGATTTGAGTGAGGGGTCGGGGGACTGTCTCCCAAATGGGAGTAGGACCCTGAGGAGGTGTGGATTCGTGGACTGTGGGGGTCGACAAGTTCGCAGGAGGCTCCTGTGAGAGTGATGCTGCGACTGTTGAGACGTCAGGAATGACTGAAGCCTCCTGAGGAGGATGAGCATCCTCCATGTGAGTTTCTTTAGAGGAGATGACGCATACTTGATTAGGGGGAAGAAGTGGTGGTGCTCCATGATATGTCCCTAACAAGGCTGGATCTTTGAAAATCCCAGGCCCCATCTCAGCGAGTGGATATGCGTCTTTGTTGGTGTGAATGAGAGGAAGAATGTTATCGAGATTGGCAGATGGGTTTGGCTCATAATGTGAGACTTGGTCGATGGTCACAATCTTTTCGTTGTGGGGGAACATGATGGTCCTAAAGACTGATGATGCCACTTCCTTCATAGCATACATGTAGCTACGTCCGAACAAGATATTGTAATCGAGTTGAGCGTCGATAACTTCAATGTCAATGAGAATAGTTTTGCCCCCGAGTTCCACGGGGACATTTTGGAAGAGTCCTTCAGGAGATGATGGTCTTCTGTCATAAGCCCGTAATGTGATGGAGGAAGGTATGAGTTCCAGGGAACCAAGTTTCTGCCATACTGTTTTGGACATGATGCATGTAGATTCTCCCTCATCGATGATACATCGATGGACGATGATGTTCTGTATTTTTACTGGTACTTGAATAGCAACTGCGGCAGGGAGACGAGGTTCGTAGCTATCAAGGTCAAAAGTGATGAGTCGAGTATCGGCAGGGTCGACTGCCCCCAAGGTGGAAAGTAGTGATTTACGCTGCGTAGGAAAAGTCTGGAGGACTTCCAGAACTGACATGGCAGCCGGGGATTGTGCTACCCGAGCTGTAGTTGTGTGCTACCCGAGCTTGTGGATTGTGAACATTCCTGCACAAGGGGATGTGAGGGATGCGTAATGGTGGTTCAGCAGAAGGGTGAGGGATCATCAACGGGGGTCCTGTCGGTGTAGGTTTTGTCTCTGAAGAGATGGGAGTAGACTCAGTTGTTGTAGGATACTGACGATTGCGTGTTTGCAAAAGAATTTCTTCCTCACTGGTGAGGAGAATTGTTCGCTCTACTGGATTTTTGGGGTTATGGTATTGGCCCACTTGAGGTGTGGGATGTTGCGTGTCCTGTTGGGTGTTTATGACACCTTGATGTGGGATAGGATTTTGCAGTACGGCGGGAGGGGGTTGTTGCACGTATTGTTGTTGTGCATGTTGAGGGGCAGGTTGCGCTGGGGAGGGGGGAAGGCTCCCGGAGTCTTTCAACCTTTTGAAATCAGTGATCTGGGGGCAATGGTGAGTGTAATGACTGTACATGCCACAAAGAGCACAAGGGTGGATGGTTTTAACAGTATTCCATCCTTGGCGTTTGTTGTTATTGCCCCCCTGAGGGTTTTGGTTCCCTTGGTTCGGGTTGCCCCTAGTGGGTGGATGATGTAGGGGTTGATTCCCGCCTTGACCTGGGTTGTTGTTATTTCTGTTCCATCCTTTTTTCTTAGCATTGTTTGAAGGGTTGGCTGTGTTCAATTGTTCAAAATTTTGGTATTGTTGAGTAGCCGACTGTTGAACAAAATTTACCCCCGCATGTGGGTGTGGGGGAGCTATGGGTTGTGGAGGACCGGGAAATGGAAAATAAGGATTTTGTGGTGGCGTAGATCCGTAAGGTACATAGGAAGGCTGTGTTCTTTCACCAGTACTATAAGCGGATGTTGAGGGAGTACCATTATTTGGAGGAATAGGTGGATGTATGGGAGGTGCCGGTGGTGGTCCACTGATGGGTGGAGGCATAGCAACAAGATACAACTGTTGATAAGGGGGTGGGGGGAAGTAAGGAGTGCCCCCATAGGCCGGTGGGTATTGAGGTGTTCCATACATTGGTGGTGGTTGGGGTTGTGGACCATGGTGTGTGGTGGAACCTATTAGTCCGTCTGCTGAGTGAGACATCCCAGGTTTGTCCTGGCCAAATGGCACAGGTTTTGGAAGGTCAGGAAGTACTGTGTACAGGTATCCTGACTTTGCGTAAATGAGGTCATATTGTTGAGCCTTTCTGATGGCTTCCTCTTCAGATTGTGGGAAGGTGGAAGCTACATCTTTACCAAGGAGAGTGACAAGAGATCTAAGAAACCAATCAAGACATTGTTGTTTGGTGGTTTCTTCTTTACACAAACTACGTCACCTACGCCACTCATGAATGTGGTCAGCGATGTGGGTGGCTGAGGTCTGTTTGAAGTTAGACAGTAGTTCTAGACCATTGTCATGGAGAATGGGTAATTAGAAGAAAGTTAAGAATGCTCTGGCCAAGGACTCAAAGGTCGTGTGGGACCCTGATTTTTCTTCGTTATACCATTTGGCTGATGGGCCAGTAAGTGTGCGTTGAAATAATTGCAGTCTGACGGAATCCTCCATGATGCTATTGGAAGAACACCATAGATGAAAGTTCATGACATGATTGGCAGGGTCATCCCCTACCTTCCCTTCAAACTTTGGTATGTCTGAAGGAAGTTTGGTTGGCATTGCAGGCCATGTGGCGTCATGCAATATAGGATCATTAGTAAGCTTGGTGAGATTCGGTATGTTGAGAGAGGCCAAGTATTGCATCTGTAATGGGGTAGGAATGTTAGTTCCAGCCATAGTGTGTTGTGAACCTGACCCTTGATGGGGACTAGGTGGGTTGGTGCTCCCTCCTTGAGAGGAAGTGGGTCCCCCGCTTCCATGTAAAGGAGAGCGAGTGACTGTGTGACCTTGGGAATTGGACCCAAGTAAGGTAGAACCAAGCAAAGTTGATCCGAAGATGGTAGCACTCACAGGAGTGTGTGAAGGAGGTACCGATGAACAAGTACGACCAGATACTCCCCCTAATATAGGAGGAAGGTTGAGCAAGTGTCGTGAACGATGGGGGTTCTGTGGTTCCCTAATGATGTCAGACTAATTGTGTGAAATGTGTGCAAAAAATGGTGAGATAAATATAGAAATAAGAGCTTTTGCTGTAATTGTCTACACAATATATATATCAAAGTCAAACTATAATCAGGTGTGCATCATACATAAATGAGAAAGAAACGTATATGTGGGTAAGAGGGTTTTGTCCATGTGGGGGAAAAAAGAAAGCAAATGCTTGTGTCCTAGAAGACGTAACGTCCTTTCTCTCAAATAGCACTGGACCTTCCAATAGCTCTCAACAGTGGGGTCTAAAGTCACCGGAAGAGACACTAGTGAAGGATGAAATAACTGGTTATAATGAGGGGTAGAGGGTGCAATATCCCAAAAGAGCTGGCGGTACCTCCCAATAGCCACACAAAATTCAATCAAGGTGCGATTGCAACCCACAACCGCCACCTGGGTAGATGTCCTAAAATTGGTCACTAGGTACCTCGGTCCAAGCGCGACATTTAGATTTTCGGCCTAAGAAATGGGTCACGGGATGGATCCCATCCAATAGGTGGGTGCCTCAAGGGGGGACGTACATAACAACCGGACCTTGGCCTTCGACCCTTCACGGTTATCTCCCTGCCTTATGGTGATTGGAACGCTGGACTTGGAGGATTTGAAGGTTCCCTATTCGTCAACTTCTATGTTTGAAATTGTGAGAACCAGATAACGGGGGGTTATTTGGATGCCTACCCCCGAAATCCTACCTAGACTAAAATTTTCTTTTGGCACCTCCTGTGGAGGACAACTTAGTGAGTTGTTAGAAAGATTTTAGATGAAATTGTTTTGTGAGGCTGGGGGTGAAAACCAACCTCGTTTGATTAAAAGTGGGAGTGGATAGTCCAATCAAGAAAAGATGGGGTGTTTTTCAGAATCCCTTTTGAGGAGACCTACTTAGACCGCCACGTTTCAAGATGAGGCTATGTGAGTGAGAAAGTGGCTTTTGTGTGTGAGTGAAAGTGTACCAAATTTTAGTTATTTAGATGTCACCTTGCAGCATGTGGACATCGCTTGGTCCTTTACAAGATTTTGATTACCTAAATTAGCTAGATGTCATTGGTACAACCTTGCAGAATTTTTAAAATCCCTAGGAAACTAGCATGTGGATATTGTGGATCGTTACTATCCTTTAACTCCCTATGTGTGAGTTAATCTATAAAAAGCATGAAACTATCCTAGATTGAACATGTGGGCATGTGTGGGCCCATTACAAACTTTTAAACTCTCCTAGTTTTTTGATCTAAAAAAGAAAAATTGCAACAACTATCCTACTTTTGTGACATGTGGGCATGTATGGGCCCGTTACACATTTAGGATATGTTTGAAAAATGAAACTAACAGGGGTCTCAAAATAGCCTTTGTCCTCTCTTAAAAGTTTTGATTTTTTTTTTTTGTTAAGGGAGATGAGATCGTTTTCGCAATCCTTTTCTGGTTCTCCAGATCGCTTGATGGTGCAAGAGAAGAGCATACTCAAGATTGTTACTTGCAATTTCTAGTCCCAAGTGTGAGTTTAGATGTGATTAAAATTGATGTTCAACTTAGATTCATAAACCAAAGAAAGCCATCCACGTTGCAAAAAGAAAATAAGGGAAAATGATTTTTATCCACCTAAGTGCCTATGTTTGTTTGATTATCCCCTTTATAAGTTGAGGGGTCTAAGTGGTGCAGTATTTAGAGCATGAATATCATCATTTTTAAGAAGGAGAATGATTTTCCCCACATCCAAGACCTTACAATGCAAATTTTGGTTCAGATGTGCGACCTCCTGTGTGGACAGAGGCACATATGGCACCTGCGCGCTGACATAACTGAGCAGTAAAGCGCATGCGCGCATAAAGAAATTGTGGCACAGGCGCATGCACGCACGATGCGCGCCTGTGGGGTCTAATAACCGTGCGCCTGTGGAAAAAAACTGAGAAGAAAAATCCGGATGGATTTCTCCCAATCTTCTGGTGAATTGACTGGTTAGCAGGTCGGCAGAGGCCGGTTTGTGAACCTGCAAGTTAATGAAATCAAAAGGAAAGCAAAATGAACCCAAATGAGGGAGGAATTGATACCTTCTACCCAGTACGGTCGCCAATCTGTTTGCACCCAATTTGTCACTAGGTGAGCAAATAAAAGGTGCTTACATGCCCAGTTAGGCTCTGCTAGGCATGACAACTGTAAAAGGAAAGGGTTAGAGAAAACAAAACAAAACAATAAACAAGAATTAAACTAAAACTAATTAAAACTTATGAGCATATGAAGAAAATGAAAAATAAATACAAATGGACCAATATCACCAATGTATAAGCTGATCTATTGATGAAATCTAAAGGCACAATGAAGAAAGGGGACTTGGGTCCCTTCTTTCTCCAATGGAAGGCTCTTGAGGCCCTCACAAGCTTTCTCTCCTTACAATGAAAAGATGAAAAATGTGGGTGAAAGAACTCCAATCTTATCCACTCAAGAGAGGGGTGGATAGCTCTTGTGAAATGATGCCTATGTGTTCTTGTCAAAGAATGAGTCTTTAACAATCTTGGCAGCATAACAATGCATAGAATTCCTTGAGAAAGTGATGGTTATTCATGGCTTTTTAT
>ML793611.1:475695-486008 GCA_009831015.1 Picea engelmannii
TTCGAGTGTGAAAAGGGGCTCTTTAGGGCTTAATTAGGTCTTTGACCAGCCCACCATGCAGATTGAGCTCGGATTTGGTGTCAAATCGACTTGGGAGCTGATCCATTAGTGGTTGGGAGGCCGACCAATTTCAATAAATGCGTCGTTTAGCAAGTGCGCGGGTTTTTTGCCCAACAGCTGCACATCGTGCGCGCATGCGCACATTGTACGTTGTTGTTACGCGCATATGCACGCGCACCCCGGTTCTGTAAAGCGCCCTTCAATTTTTTGGTCATTTTATATAGTTTTTGACCCTTTTGCAATGCTGTGGAATTAATCCTATGCCATGAATGACTTCAGTCCTGTTTTGACGATGCAGGGTTCTTGTCGCCATGTGCGGACGAAATTTCAGTGATAACACTTTGTTTTCTAGCTGCAAGTGGAAGGAGGCTCCAACCCCCTAGTTTTTCAGGCTACAACCTGAGGGAAGCTCCAACTCCCCAATTCTTTGGATATAACCAGAAGGAGGCTTCAACCCCCTATGTTCTCCGGCTACAACCACCTGTCCTTGCCCCATCCAACCTCCCTGAAATACAAGTAGAATGATGGAACCACTATCACACTATCACTGTGAGATATACTGATGTAAACCTATACCAATCAACCTGTACCATAAACAAGTGCATCAACCGTGCACCAACCTGTACCAAACAACTTGTAATCAACATGTACCACAAACAAGTGCATCAACCATGCACCAACCTATACCTCAACATGTACCATCAACCATCAAACATATACCAAATACATATACCAATATAACCATCAAAAGTTCTCTAGCAATACATCACACTATCCATAACCAAATAGCATAAACCGTTAAATCAAACCATGTACCACAACCTCATTGTTATAAAACCTCTATCTGTAACATACCTCAACCAAAATCCCTCATCAATTTTATAATCCAAATTTGAATTGTAACTCTGTAATAGACCCGATGTATATGATCACATACTTTGTTGAATTCTATCTTATTCTAGAGAGAGAACTTGTAGAGCGTGCCCCACACAAAATATTTGTTGTATGGATCTAAAAATGGTAAAAACATTCTACATACTGTACTTGTTAAGCTCTAATATTGGCTCATTACCCCTTAATTGGGGCATATTACATTAGTAATGTTATTTTATTTATGTCGGATTTATTCCATTAATTGTAATTATACCTCCTAGTCTCCTATATATACCAATGAGACATTTTCATTTGGAATCATCTTGTACTTGAACATTTATGTGGGGTAAAAGGAGGTCACCCCCTCAAAGAGGATTATTATCTGCAATTATCTCTTTTTCAAGGCGTTGAGTACTTATTCTAAAGTTTTTCTATGTTATATTGATATTTGGTTCTTAACATATGGTATCAGAGCTCAAGGTCTTAGGGTTTCGCTGCTGCATCTGAGACACCTTGGAATTTTATCTATAACTTTGTTTATACAATGTTTAAGAAGGAATGACTTGAAGGATATTTAGTAGACAGATCAAGGTATGTTGGGTTACAATTTCAGCTCCTAAGGCCTTATACTTTCGAAGATATAGCCTGTGCAAGATAGGGTTCTGGAATCATCCTGAATTGAGTTATTGCATAATTTTCGCTATAAAATGATTTATGTAATGTTTCAGACCCTGAAATTTGGATGCTATTCACAGAAGTCAGTAAGGTATCTGTGGTAAAACCTTTAGCTTCTGTGTCATCTTACATTTGTAGATACACCTTACGGAAGATAGGGTATCTGACTAGTCCTATTGACAAGTCTCAAGAAGGTGTTCCAGGTAAAACAATCATAACTTATTTCAGGAGTATCCAAATTGAGTGGGACTAGTTTCATTGGATAGTGGACAGTCTCAAGTATTTATGATACGAGTTTTGAAATTTTATATCAATTATTTTGTGTGGGGCATGCTATACAAGTGAGATCTCCTGGAAAGGACAAAAATAAACAAGTTGTGGGGAAGTTACCGTAAATTCCACTTGGCACATCCAATTTTGATCAAACCTGTGGAATTGCAAAGAAGAAATATCAGATAACTACAAAAAATAAAGTTTCATACCCATAAGGGCTAAAAATTGGGAGATACAATAGAAGAAATATTTTCTATCAGAACCACCTCAAAATCAAGGTTCAAAAGTGATACTTGGCCAACATGCCACCCAAAAAGGGAACTTCTACACCAAATAAGCCTCCAAACAATCCTACTTAGACTCTTGATGAAGGTGAAGAAATGCGTAGGGACATAAATGATTTACAAAAGAAGAAAATAAAAAAAGATGAACTACAAGAGATGATGGATTCAACAAAAGCTAAGTTTGAGGCAATAAATACTAAGATGGATGCTTTAAAAGGGGAGATCATGGAAGTATTGAAAAATTTCGTAACAGAGAGGACACCTAAAAGTGAAAATGCATCCCATGAAATTCATGATGAGGACACAAGGAAGATGAATCAAGAATGGAGAAACTCTAACCTTGGGTTGAAGACCAACCATGTTCCTAAGATTGATATGAGGAAGTTTGATGGCAATGACCCTATCACATGGATACTTCAGATGGAGAAATTCTTTGATCTACATAATGTGCCACATACACAAACGGTACGAATTGCTTCTTTATATTTAGAACCCAATCAATTTGTATGGTATAGATGGATTTGTTCTCGCAAATCACTTGTCACTTGGACAATTTTCACGGAAGAAATGATATCACACTATGAGGATACAAGGAGTAATACCTTCTTTATCCAATTGATAAATCTCAAGCAAAAGGGTTCAGTTACGGAGCACATTGAGAACATCCAAAGATTGAATATAAAGTTAATAGATATTCCAAATGAGCACTTTGTTGATGTATTCATAGAAACTTTAAGAGATAACATTCAACATTAGGTTTGCCTTTGGGAACCCAAATCATTGGAGAATGCATTTAGGGTGGAAAGAAATTTTGAAAGTAAAAATATGGCTACTAGAAGGACCAATACTAACATCTATAGAGATAATAATGCTCCTTCTTCCAAAACACCTCAACCTACAAGTTTGACACCTCAACAACTGGAGGAAAGAAAAGCAAAGGGTTTATTCTTTAATTGTGACAAAAAGTACAGTAAGGGACATAAGTGTGGTGAGAAGAAATTATTCTATATATATTGTGAAGAGGAATAAGAATAAGAACAAGAACCATCTCAAGATGAAAACGTAGAATCAATTTCATCTGAAGAGTTGACTCCCATGATATCGTGTAATCCATTAGCTGGAATTAACACTCCTCAAACCCTCAAGAACAAAGGATACATCAAAAAGAAAAAGGTAATAGTCCTAATTGAGTCTGGGAGTACTCATAATTTCATTCACTATAAATTATCCAAAGCTCTCAATTGCTTTGTATATCCAACACCAGAGTTTCAAGTAATGATTGTTGGACAACTGAGAGGGGGGGGGGGTGAATCAGTTGTCACTGTGCTTAAACAATTATGATTCTTTTAAAATCTTTACAAGGCACTCAATGATGATCACAATAATGCAAGGAAATAAACAATGGCACATTCAACATTAGTCACATATATGAGAAACACAGAGACATATATTTCCCGAGGAAACCCATATAGGGAAAAACCTCTTCTTCTTTACATGATAAGTATTATTTACATTCTTTACATTATCATACATATGAGCACCGACTCATTGTGAGGCTACAACCTCTGTTTTGCAAGCTACAACTTGCTGAGAGAACCAACTCTCTGTTTTTCTCTAGCACCCACTAGAAGGAAGCACCAACTCCTTGGTTTCTTTAGCACCAACTAGAAGGAAGAACCTACTCCCTGGTTTCTCTAGCACCAACTAGAAGGAAGCTACTACTCCTTGTGTTCAAGAACCCACTTGAACCTCTGAGGACACCTGTCCTCCCTAGAACCTCCCTTCCACCCTAGATTATGAATATGAAATACTGAAACCTATTACAGTGATATAGTGTTCAATAACAACTTACCAGTCGCATCACTGTTCTGCAAGATTTTTCTACTCAGTCTTCCTCACTGTCTTCCTGCATGCATCTGCTGCCAATTCTGTTCTTCTACCTTTTGTTCTCTGTGTGCCATTCCCATTCAATGCACCTTTTGTTTCCTGTCCATTTCAGCTGCTGCCCCACCCCTTTACTTCTTCACACTTGCATTACTTCACCTCGGCAACAACTCCTTTATCACTTCTCTGTTTTGTGTACTTATAGCTTCTGTGCACCTTGTGCATGTAATGTATTCCATGCCTCTGTTGTTCACACCGCGTTAATCTCTTCCACATCTCAAGTGCTTTGTCTGATTATCATAGTAACCCTTCACCTTCTCTGGTGGTTTTCCCACGCGTTCAACATCACTGGATGTCATGCTGAGATTCCTCAGCCTCTCTGGAAGTCGAGACTCTTTGTCTTCTCTGGCATAGTCGAGCTTATAATTTCTACTTCAGTTACAAACTTCAACACTCATTCACTTGTCAGTCCCTCTAAGAATCATCTTCATTCACTAGAAGAAGCTTGGAGACCCTTCAGCTCCTCTGGCAAGCACATAGAGGTCTCTTCAAATCCTATGGTAGAGACCTTCAATGGTTTCCAGCAGTTAGACTGCGAGGAACAACATTAGCCCTCCGATTGTGCCCAAAATCCCCTGCGCCATTGGATATCTTCATAAGCTTGCCTTTATTTCGTATTTCATCATTTCATCTTTCTTGTGGACAAGTGTCTCGCCAGTCCATGTCGTGATCTCCAAAACTCCGAAACGAAGCTTTTCTACGCTAGCTCCTTCCTCTATATGACCATGACCATGACCAAGTGCTTGTTCATAAAGTGATTTTTGAGATTTCGTTTTTCAACATTTCGGGACTCCTGATGTTGAGAGTCTCTGAATTATCCATCTCTTGGTAACCGAAATTCCAGTATCGAATACATCGAAGGGGGTCAGATCAATGGTCCATGATCTCTTCGAACCAACGGCTCAGATCATTTCACGATTTCGCAAATCCCAATTTCGGCATTCCTGTGGTGAATGTTCTTGATGCTTCCATCTACCGATCCGCGAAACTCCAAAATGGCATGGGATCAGCGGTCCCAATCAACCCTTGATCTGATGGATCAGATCATTTCACGATTTCGACATTCCTGTGGTATTGTTTCTTTCCTCTCCAAGTCGCGATTCGTGAAACCCCAAAATGGAGTCTTTGACATGCTCTGATCTTCTACCATGCGTCTCTCTTGGATCAATGGTGAAGATTTTATCGAGACGTCGCAACTCCACAAGCCTTCATTGTGCCTGATCAATGGTCCATATTTGGCCTCGATCTAACGGTTGAGATTATTTTGCGATTTCACATATCGCGAGTTTGAGAGGTGAAAGGCTGGAGCATTTCATACCTTTGACTTTCCAGTTAGCGAAATGTTGATCTGTGTCCACGTGTCCTGCCTGTAGATGGACAGTCCTCCTTCTTTCAGGATTTTGTATACCCGCTTTTCCTTGCACTTTAATGAACATGCAGGTTCTCCCTGATCCAGCGATGGTAAGAAATTATGCTCAGATCTAACGCTTGAGATCTATCCTCCTCTTCTGCGCGTTCTTCTTGTCTACAATTAGATCTGTCGGTCCTCCTTCTTTTGGGAATTTAAATGGGATCCAATGATCATTGACGCTTCTCCTCCCAAGATTAGGCACTTTGATTGAATTTGTGCTAATTACTCCTGAGCTTACTTTGTTCCTGTTTTTCATCGATGCTTACTCTGATCTTGTCATCAATGACCTGCCTACAATTCTTTGCACGTTTGCTACCATCTTTGATGCTTTACTTGGCATCAATGAAAAGCATACACTATCTGTAAAACATGCCAACAATCTCCCCCTTTGGCATTGATGGAAACAAAGGCACCCCTGTTCTTTTCTTCCCCTTTGACATCAATGTCAAAGAAAACACGCTCCCCCTGAGTTGTTGCATTAATTTTAGGAGGTATCAGATATGCAACCAATATAAGACTCCCTCTAATAGGATGGACTCTCTTAGATGTGAGACGGGATGACACCTAGCTTCTGTCTGAGATATTCAAATGGTGTCTTGGCTAGGGTTTAGTAAATATGTCTGCAATTTGTTCTGTAGTGGGAATGTAATTGACGTGAACAATCTGATTGGTGACCTGCTCTCTCATAAAATGATATTTTATGGGAATATGCTTGGTATTGGAGTGGAATACAGGATTTTTAGACACACGGATGGCACTAGTGTTATCACAATGAATTGGGATCGATGTAGTGTATTTTACCTCTAAGTCTGCAAGTGTCTGAATCATCCATAATACCTAAGTGCAACAGGTAGTAGCAGCAATGTAGTCTGCCTCTGTGGTTGATAAAGAAATGGAACCTTGCTTTTTACTAAGCCATGCTACTAAAGAATCACCTAGGAAGAATGCTCCTCCACTGGTGCTTTTTTTCTCATCGACACAGTTTGCCCAATCTGCATCGGAGTAAGCAGTTAACTGAAAATTCTGATTTCTGGGATACCACAGACCATAAGTCATTGTTTCTTTTAAATACCTAAATATCCTTTTGACAACTTGCAAATGAATCTGTTTGGGTGTAGACTAATATCTTCCTACCATTCCTACAACATGCATTATGTCTGGGCGAGATGTTGTGATGTACAACAAGCTGCCTATCATTGATTGATATGAGCTTTGATCAACATCAGGTGAATCATCATCCTTACTTAATTTACATCTAGTTACCATAGGTGTACCCACGGGTTTAGAATCTTCCATTTGAAACCTTTTCAACATTTCTCTTCGATATTTTTCTTGAGAAATGAACATCCCTTCGGACCTCTGAGTAATTTGCAGACTAAGAGAAAATGACAGTTCTCCTATCATAGGCATTTCAAATTCAGACTCCATGGCAGACGCAAACCATTGTACCAATGAATCCTTATTACATCCAAAGATGATGTCATCTACATAGACCAATACAATGAGAAAATTATTATCCTCTATCTTAATATACAGATTGTTGTCAGTTGTTCCTCTCTTGAACCCTTTGTCTTTGAGATACGTATCCAGTCTGTGATACCAGGCTCGAGGGGCTTGTTTTAACCCATATAAATCTTTCTTCAGCTTGCATACTAAGTCAGGGTTATCAGACAATTTGAAACTCTCTGGTTGTTCCATATAGACTTCTTCACTTAAATCTCCATTTAGAAAAGTTGACTTGTCATCCATTTGATAGACTTCAAACCTTTTATGACAAGCATAGGCAAGAAACATCATGATAACTTCTAATCTTTCTACGGGTGCAAATGTTTCATCAAAATCCAGTCCTTCTATCTGAGCATAGCCTTTACAGACTAACCTTTCTTTGTTCCTGATAACTTGTCCTTGCTCATTAGATTTATTCTTAAAGATCCACTTGGAGCCAATGACGTTTTTACCTTCAGTTCTTTGAACCATCTCCCACATATTGTTTTTCTCAATCTGATCAAGTTCTTCATTCATTGCCTTAACCCAGTGGTCATCTTTGCTGGCTTCATTAAAATTCTTGGGTTCCAGCATGGATATGAAAGCTATATGAGATTGTTCGGTGTTTTTGATTAGCTTTCTCCTAGTTTGTACACCTTTGTATTTTGCTCCAATTATATGACTTGCAGGATGATTCTTTTGAATGATTTTGGAGGAGGAATTTGTAGTTGACTGCTGATTTGAGACTATCTGAGTGTTTGAGTCTTCATCTGATTCAGAGTCTTCATTTTCTGATTCTTGGACCTGTTCATCTTTAGCTTTAGCTGTGTCTTCTGTAGAAGACTCATTACTGTACACCTCTCTTGCTGGGATTCCTTCATCAACTTTTACATCAATACAGTCAACCATTTTATGCAGCCTCTTATTATAGCATCTATATCCTTTACTGTTTGTAGCATACCCTAAGAATATACCTTCATCAACCCTGTCATCATACTTTCCGAGGTTCTCTTCATTATTCTTTATGTAGCATTTACTCCCAAAGACTCTAAAGTGTTTGATTGAGGTAGGTCTTCCAAACCATAATTCATAAAATGTCTTGTCACTTTGTGGTCTGAGGTGGGATTTGTTAAGCACATGGACTGCTGTGTGTATTTCTTCTACCTAGTAGGTTTTACCAATGTTCTTCTCATTCATCATTGACATGGCCATTTCCTGCATTGTTCTGTTTTGCCTCTCAACAACTCTATTTTGTTGTGGAGTTCTTGGGATTGTGTATTCTCTCTTGATCCCATGCTCATCGCATAATTCCTTGAAGTCTCTTGAAATAAACTCTCCTCCCCGATCTAATCTTACTTCCTTTAACTTCTTGTCTGTTTGAGTCTCTGTTAAAGCCTTAAATATTTTAAACTTCTCAAATGCTTCATCTTTTTCTTTGAGAAAGACAACCCAAGTAAGTCTGGAGTAATCATCGATAATCAACATGAAGTAGTTTTCTTTCCCTGTGCCTTCGTGTCTTGATGGTCCACATAAATCCATATGAACTAGTTGGAGTGGTTTCTCTGTTGAAGTAAAGATCTTGGACTTAAAATGTGTCCTGTTTTGCTTCCCTACTTGACAGGGTTTACACATTAAATCTTGGGGCTTTGATATTTTCAGAAGATCTTTTACTGCCTCGAGGTTTTTGAGTTTGATTAAGTGGTCAAAGTTTAGATGTCCAAGTCTCCTATGCCATAACCATATTTCATCATGTTTTCTTAGATGACACTCTTCTCTATTTTCTTTCAACACATATACATTATTTTCTATCCTTATGCCTTTGGCCACCACTTGTCTTGAGTTTACAGTCTTTATCTTGTAGTCCTTGGACGTAAACAACACTTCACATCCTCTGTCACACATTTGACTTACACTAAGAAGATTATGTTTCAGCCCATCCACAAGTAGAACATCTTAGGCTTTTCCTTTTCCACTACTTAAGCTCACCATCCCTTTGCCCTTTATTTTCCCTGGAGCATCATTTCCAAAGGTTATGTTTCTTGATTTTCTTTCACTTACAGATAGAAAATTGCCTTTGTCTCCCATCATGTGTTTGGAGAATCCACTGTATATATACCAAGGGTTCATTTTTCTTTGAGCGGACAATACTAATCCACACTTGTCACTTTCTTTCTTCTTCCAAAACTTGACATTTTCAGCAGGGGATTTTGAATCTGGTTCATAGTTCCTTAACCGACAGTCAATAGATTTATGTCCAAAGTTATGACAGGTGTAGAATTCAACCTCATTATTCAACAATTCAAACTTATTGTTACAGTGTTGTATACTTATTGACTGTTGATTATTTCTTGGCCTCCTTAGTTGTATGTGCCTAGACTTAATTTGGAAATTTGTAGTTTGTGAAGGATTATTACTTGACTGTGTCATTCTTTGTTGCGGGAAGTATTTATTCCTTTGAAATCTTAATTGCTCATGTCTAAGTCTTAAGGAACAATTTAAATCTTTGTGACCAATTTTAGAACAATAGAAACAATAGCCATGGAAAAATTATTTGTACTTGGGAAATGGTTGTCTTCTTTGTGCAAATCGATTTCTTCCAGGCTGATGACATCTTTCAATAGTGAGAACATTACTTCTTTGTTCTATAGATTAAGTTCTAGAATATTTTACCTTACTCGTCCTGGGTGACTGATTGTCTTCCTTTATTCCTACAGGTTCGTTGTTGTTATTGGTTGTACATTTGACAAACTTTATGGGTTCTTCGTTTCCTGGCTTGCCACTACCTGATCCCTCTTCATAACCCAAACCAATTTTTAACTTTGGATTTCTTTGTTGATTCAGGATGGTGGCTAATCCTTCTGAGGCTTTGATACTTGACAGATTCTGATTATACAAGGCTTGAAACTTCTCAATCTCTTTCCTAGCTTTCACTACTTCTTCTTCTAATGCTTCACATCTTGCCTTCTTTTTTGATAACTGTCGTTTCATAATGTATTCGATTTTATTTGCCTCTTCTAATTCTACTTTTAGTAGGACACGGTCTTCATCAGGTTTTTTACTGTCTTTCTCGAACTGTATCAACAATTGTCTTTGCTTTCTGTTCTTGATTCTTAGTCTGTCAATCTCTTCCAATGCACTGATCAATTCTCCTTCCATGTCAATCACAACTTCTTCTTCATTAACATCACTTCCTGTGATTTTATTATCATAATCCTCTTTGGCCATAAGTATGAATTCATTTAGTTTATCTTCAATAGAGGAGTCATTTTCTTCATCATCTGAAGGATCATCATCATTGTTTACGCACA
>ML793611.1:489837-556986 GCA_009831015.1 Picea engelmannii
GTCATGCCTTTTGGCCTTACAAATTCACCTTCCACATTCCAAGGGTTGATGAATTCCATTTTCAAGCCCTTCCTTCGAAAATTTGTGTTAGTATTTTTTGATGATATACTAATCTATAGCAAGTCTTGGGAGGATCATGTGAGGCACGTTGACAAGGTGCTACAACTACTAAAGGAGCAACAACTATATTCCAAACCATCCAAATGTTTCTTTGGAGTGAAGGAGGTAGAGTATTTGGGTCATATTGTATCTCATGAAGGTGTCAAGGTAGACCGTAACAAGATTAAGGCCATGATGCACTGGACAATTCCCAAAACATTGAAGAATCTTAGAGGATTTTTGGGTTTGACAGGTTACTACCGCAAGTTTTTTTGGCACTATGGAAGAATAACAACACCTTTAATGGAACTAACTAAGAAGGATGCATTTTCATGGACTCCAGAGGCAACTAAACCTTTTGAACAACTTAAAGAGGTGATGTGCAAAGCTCCTGTCTTGACCACTCCAGACTTCAAAAAAACCTTTATTGTGGAAAGTGATGCCTCAGGAAATGGAATTGGTGTTGTCCTAATGCAAGAAGGAAGGCCCCTGGCTTTTGAAAGTCAACCACTCAAGGGAAAAAACTTACACAAACCGATTTATGAGAAGGAAATGATGGCAATACTACATGCATTGAAGAAATGGTGTCCTTACCTAATAGGTAGGCACTTCAAGGTCAAAATAGATCATAATAGTCTTAAATACTTCTTGGAACAAAGAATATCTTTAGAATAACAACAAAAATGGGTAACCAAGATATTGGGTTATGATTTTGAAATCGTCTATAAAAAGGGGAAACAAAATGTTGTAGTAGATGCACTCTCAAGAAAGAATGAATATGTTGAGGCCCTTCTCTATGTTATCTCGATCATCTAACCCGATTGGATAATAGAAGCAAGGGATGAATGGAAGAATGACGAAAAAGTGTGGACTCTCATTCAAAGGTTGCAATAGGATTCCATTGCATCAGATACATTTACATGGAAAAATGGTTCACTATGGTACAAAGATCGCTTATATTTATGAAATAACTCCCAACTCAAACAAAAGGTACTATTGGAATTTCACACCTCTCTAGTAGGAGGCCACTCGGGATTTTTGAAAACCTACCACAACGTCAAAAAAGATTTTTTTTTGGGATGGCCTTAAAACTGATGTTCAAAGATTTGTGGGAGAATGTTTGGTTTACCAACAAAATAAGGTGGAAACAATTAAGACCCTAGGTATTTTACAACCATTATCCATCCCAAGTTAGTGATGGGAGGAGGTTTCCATGGATTTCATCACAGGGTTACCGAAGTCTGAAGAAAAGAGTGTCATCATGGTTATTGTTGATAGATTGACCTAGTACGCACACTATTGTGCACTCTCTCATCCCTTCAAATCTAGTATAGTTTCCACTGCATTCATGGAGACAGTTCAAAATCTACATGGAATCCCAAAGATTATTGTAAGTGACAAAGATCCCATCTTCACTGGACATTTTTGGACAAAATTATTTTCTTTTTTGGGTACTCAATTGGCTCATAACTCATCCTATCATCCTCAATATGATGGACAAACCGAGATAGTGAACAAATGTTTGGAAGGCTACCTTCATTTCTTTGTCTCTGATAAACAAACACAATGGTTCAAATGGTTACCCTTGGCATAATGGTGGTATAACACTTCCTTTCATACTGCAACGAAAATTACACCATTTATGGCACTCTATGGATACCACCCTCCTTTCATCACTTCTTCTCTAAAATAAAAATCTAAGGTTCAAGCAGTGGAAGATCACATCAAGCATCAAAAACAAGTTCTCCAAATCTTAAAGGACAACCTGACCATGGCACATAATTGCATGAAAGAACAAGCATATCAACATCGTAGTTAAAGAATTTTTGAAGTAGGTGATTGGGTGTTTTTAAGACTACAACCATACAAACAGATGTCCCTCAAGCAAGCCAATAAGGATAATAAACTATCACCAAAGTACTATGGCCCTTATAAGGTGTTGCAAAAGATTGGTACTATGGCATACAAGTTGGAGTTGCCTGCATCTTCATGAGTACACCCATTTTTCCGTGTTTCATGCTTAAAGAAGGTTATAGGCGACAAGATCCCAGTTCAAACTATATTACCATAACTTGACGAGGAAGGAAAAATCATATTGGATCCTGAAGCCATCACTGACACAAGAATTCGCCAACTGAGGAATAGATCCATTTCAGAGTATCTCATTAAATGGAGGAAACTAGTAGCTGAAGATTCCACTTGGGAAGATGATTCTTTTATACAGAAGCATCCAAAGTTACTCAAGCGTTGCGGAAAACACTTGTCTCAAGGGGAGGGCCATGTTAAGCCCTAATATTGTCTTATTACCCCTTAATTGGGGCATATTACATTAGTAATGTTATTTTATTTATGTCGGCTTTATTCCATTAGTTTTAATTATACCTCCTAGTCTCCTATATATACCAAGGAGACATTTTCATTTGGAATCATATTGTACTTGAACATTTATGTGGGGTAAATGGAGGTTGCCCCCTCGAAGAGGCTTATTATCTGAAATTATCTCTTTTTCAAGGTGTTGAGTACTTATTCTGAGGTTTTTCTATGTTATATTGATATTTGGTTCTTAACAGTACTCTAACCAATACATTTGGTCTTACTTAATTTGTATCTTTTATGAAGAAGTTATGACGTTTTTACCCAAAACACCTATATAGACTAGTTTCAGGACTATCCATAAACCCTATTTTCCACGGAGTGTAACTCCAAAAATACAATGACCCACAAGATGGATTTTTTATCACATCTACTTGAATATGTCTCCTCAACGACCTCTCGATTTCTTGGTCTGAATCATTCTATAAAAAACGTTATTTTGAAAATGGTGAGATGATTTGTAAATAACTTACCTTAGAAAGCATCATTAAAAGAATTTATCATCCTTTGAATTTCAGCCTTCTTTACTTCATCTTCCCTCAGAATTTCAGCTTATATATCCTTTAGTTACCTCAGTCACTTATATATATTCAATATTCTCAACTGTGATTAAAATGAGAGAGCCTTGCCTCTTATTTATAATTCCACGTAGCTTCCTCAAGGGGTTAGCTTTTAACCATCTTAACCCACTTTCTTTATTTTAGGGTTAACCCACTTCTAACCACTTGTCCATTTAGTAATTTCTCCATTAAATTTATTATTTAAATAATTTATTTTGTATCCAATTTGGCTTATAGTACACTCATCACTTCACTTTATTATTTACCTTCTAAAATCTCTTAAACCACTTTCCTTATTTTAGGGCTAACCCACTTCTAACCACTTGTACACTTAGTAATTTCTCCAATAACTTTATTATTTAAATACATTGTTTTTCTATCCACTTTGAATTATAGTACACTCATCACTTCAATTTATTACTTAAACAATTTATTATTTTCAACCACTTTGACTACTTTGACCTTTTGGGGCTTCTAGATGACTCATGAGGGTTCTCCAACTTCACATGGCCATAGCTCTCTAACTGTGAGGAGTTATGTGATGTTCCATAGACCACCAAAAATTTCATGACATGTACTATTCATATAGAATAGTATTACATTCAAATATATTAAAACTCATACCATTATAAATCAAACAAACTTGGGTCCATTACCCAAACCTTTGTGCTACCAGAATTCACTACCATGATTTCTTCAAGGGTTGACATCAATGACAACCAACCCAAAAATCAACAGTAACTGAGGTTTAGACTGTAACCTTTTTTCCTACACTAAATAACACTAAGAGATGATGTTCCTTGTGTTGTGTATGGGTTGAAGAGGAAGGTATCTAAAGGATCAGACAGGTTATGGGGAATAGTTTGGATAGTGTATTGAGGCATGGACCATACCTTCCAACTCACATGGTGGAATACATTACATGAACATATGATATTCTATAATCAATGCAACGATGCATTGTGTAGATGTGGTTGAGATTATTGGCACATTGGTTTTATTTATTGGTAAAGTTGATTGCATTATGAAAAGATCGATGTGTTGATAATGCATGTACAATGAATGATAGTGTTATTCTAGATAATATGATAAATGGAAGAATTCCATTTAATGTAGATAATGGTTGGAAATGACAAAATTGTTGGGTAGATACAATTCTGATATCATTTCATGAATTGCTAAAAATATGCATGAGCGCTAACAATCTTATTTGGTTGCAAGAAAGTTGAGGAAATTGCAGGAAGAATGGTCTTGGATATAGAAATGATGTATGGTCGTAAGGAAGAATAATACCTGTAGCTATAAGAACCAAACATAATGAGTAGAAATATCATGCGTGGGAATTTTTATTTTCCTATATAACCAGATTTGAGAAATTAATAATTGAAAATTCTTACGATATACTAACAATTTGTTTGGCTACATGGAATTGATAAAATTGTAGGGGAAATGGTATTGGATATCAAAAGGATGTAATCCCATAAGGAAGACTAATATCTACTACTATAAGAGCCAAACAATTATGAGAAAAATACTCATGTTTGGGATTTTTTTTTCCTATGTAAAACAAATTTGAAGTTTTATAATTATATAATGATGTCTCATAGTAATTGTATGCATGCAATTCATATGGAATGATTGAAAGAGGTTATATATTTCTAGTGGAAGTATAGCAACAAGTTGGAATTTGTCTGAGTGAGAACACATTGGAAAATGATGGATGACATGAGGAACTTTATAACAATGAAAGGGATGCCTGAGCCTGGAGGGTGAGTTGCATTGTTGAAAAACCACGTTGTTGGGCCTGAAGAGTGAAATACTATGTGATTTTCACTATCGAAGAACCAGGTTGTCAGGCATGAAGAGTGAAATCTAGTGTGAGTTTCACTGTCAAAGAACCAAGTTTTCAGGCATGAACAATGAACTCCTGTGTGAGTTTCACTGTCGAAGAACTAGGTTGTCAGGCCTGAAGAGTGAACTCTAGTGTGAGTTGCATTTTCGAAGAAACAAGTTTTCAGGTCTGAAGAGTGCACTCTTGTGTGAGTCGCATTGCCACAACAAGGTTGTTTCTAGGTATTTTATCAATATTATCCCTAGCAGTGAGTCCCTAGAGTTCTCAACAGTGAGATTCCTAGTTACCTATGCCAGAGAGACTTTGATAAATGAATGGTGCAACCCGAGTGATTGTGGACAATGAAGGGGGCACATTCCTTGGATCAACCTTGATAAATGAATGGGATTCCATTCCTTGGGTTGGGAAGGTCAATGGGAAGAGAGTTGGTGGAAATCGAGATAGCCGTAGGAGAATGCCAATGGCTTATGTATATCTTTTGGGCCAAGGTTCCTTTGTATTTATGATTTTGGGGATGGAGTGCCTATGTATCTATGGTATTGGAGCTAGATTTCCTATGTAAATTGTTTGGGTTGGAATGCATGTGTGATTTTGGGCTAGAGAGCCTATTTGTTGATTATTGGTCGGGGAGATGGAATTGTAAAATGAAATTACACCTGTAGGGTATTGTGCACTGAGGACAATGAAAAAATAAGAGGGATGGGATGTAGCATCCCTAGTTATAATCCCCATGAATTATAATGTAATTGTATAAATGTGAATTAGGGTGGTGGGCTGATGTGTTTGGGCAAAGATCCCATATTGATTTAATGTCGTCAGGGGCCGAATTTCATATTATGAACATTGGAATAATTAATAAAAATAATAATCACTAGCTGCAATGAGGGGATATGATTCCATAAGAGAGAGTGGTCCAATGGGGAATTATTCATGGGTATTAATCCAACACACATTCCTGAAATTATTATCTTTGTGTATAACCTTGTATTTTTTGATTGAGTGTATGAGAGGCCAATCATTTAAACTCATGTAAGAGGGTGGGTGTGAGTAGTCACATCCCATATTTATTGGAGAGAATGGGTTGAAGTACAATCATCCTTGAGAAGAGAGTGAGTAAAAAAATAAAGGAAGAAGAGGAAATTTGTATGAAGAAAAGGGGATAGTTTTACATACAGGTTTTGGGTAGAAAAGAAGGGAAGGAGGATGGGAAAATGACCAACCATGTTATACTTGAAGGAAACCATTGCTTGGCTATGTTTTTATTATGAGATAGAGGCTTGTGTGTTGGTAAGTTGGGTTGTAAGCCCGTGGTGTGATTTCCTGTTGAGGAAATATCTTAGAGCCTTGTGAAGGATGTTGTGACAAAACATGAAACGACTGAGAGTTCCTAAAGTTCCTAGCTAAGTGATTCATGGCCAACTGAATGCACTAGTGGGCCTGATAAACGAATGTCTATCCCAAGGGACTGTGAGGAGTGAAGAAGTTACATTTATTGGGTAGTCCAAGTTATGGGGAAAAGAGAGAGCTCGAGGTTTGGAACCATTATAAGACTAGAACCTGGGTTTGGGGCTACTCTGTGTGGAGAGTGGATAGCTAGTGAGCCAGATATCATTGTGGGCTCATAGCCTTATCTCCTGGGTGGATTGCTAATGAGATAAAATGATCATCAATGCCTATGTATGGGAGATTCATCCTTCATTTGCATCCAATCCAATTGGTTAATCATTAACAATTAAGTGTTTCAGTTATGTTCTTATGTTAAATTCCATTGTGTAAATAGTTTATATGAATGTTGTGTGTTTTCTATTGCTTGAACAATTGTATTCATGTTTAATATACATTTTTAGATCCATTTATAACTGTAGTATCATTCAAATGGTAAAATATGTGTGTGATCTATGACTGGTAAGATGAAAGAAGTTGAGTAGCAGTAAATATTAATAATTTAATGAGTTTCTACATGTAGTGTTTCTCAGCTGGGAACTGGGTACGTTACACCCCATGTATTACATATTTCATTGTACCCTCCATTAACACATAGGATGTATAGGTTGTCAAAGATTTTTTATTCATGTTTCATGTTAATAAATCAAGGTATTGATTTTAACCTTGGGTGTTTCCCTAGTATTGGTTTTATAATGGTGGTTTTCATTATTAGCACAAGAGGGAAAGTTAAAGGTCAGATCTAGCTATCCAAAGGTCACCATCAAATGTTTTCATCCAAACAAGTGTCCAAAGGGTCTTAGACATTCATCCAACCACCTAAAGTATCTTTCCAAATCATAAATCAAATGCGTTGCAAACTCTCCTAGAAGTTCGTAGCACTCCAAAGTAGGGCATATGCCAAATCTTTTATGATTATGATTTCAAAAGAGTTTCTAATGATAATTTCTAGTTTTAAGAGTCGGTTTTCAAGGTTTCTTGCATGGGTTTGGCATCAGTTGAGTTGATTTGGCATGAAATAGGATGCTACATGAAATTTCACAGCACCTTGAACCAATCACACTGCAAACTAGTAATTTGGGACAGTTTGTATCAATTAGCACACAATAGAGTCTTGTTTTAATCATAACTTTCGAATCACGATCTGGGTTCTTCTGAAATTTGGTGTGGAGGGAAAAAATAATGTGTTTGATTTGTTGAAAAAAAAATCATTCCAACACATTTTTTTTATTTTTGGAGAAAAGCTAAGATTACCATCTACAGGAAAGTTCACAACACAAGCTGTCAAAGGCACTGCAAACTCTAAGAGTATGACAAATCCAAGTTATGGGAGGGATGCGAACTATCAAGGAGGGTTCAAATGAATTCTCAAATATAAATTGGATGCGAAAGGACACCTGCACCTAGGGTTTAGCTCTATTAAAATATCATGTAGTGAGTTATCAATAGATTTATTAATGACTTCCAACAACTTCCTAAAATTTAACAGTTTGTTGGATTTTTGTCTCTTTGACTGCTGCCACCTATCTCCAAAGCCTAGAATCCAATGAAAGAGATGGGATGTGACCTCCTAAGAATATTTTGGATTTTATTTTCTATTCAATGAAGTAGGGAGCTTTTGGAGGTTGATTTCATGAATGGAGAGATGCTTGAGAGAGCTACAAGGGTAGTTTTATTTGTTTATTTGTAAGCCTAAGGGCATGTGATGTAGGCATTTCTGCCATTAGAGATTCATGAAAGTTGTTTATTAGACTTTGTGTTATTTATTATCATTCTACCTTTTCATGTTGCTTGAATGGAATTGCAGGCATTGAATATGAATGGTTGTTCATGGGTAGGGGATTCATGAGATGCAAATGATTTGTAGTAATTTCCTTCTTTCATGATCTCTGTTCTAGTAATGTTTTAAGTCATTGTTTTCAAGAGGATATTTACTTGATGATATTCTTCTTTTTTTTATATTCCTTATACCTTCATCCATCAATTATATCTCTTTTGGTATGGTTTGAATCTTGAGCTCCTTCGATCTATAGGATGTATTGACTCCATGTCCAATGGAATGCCTTTGCAGAAAGTTTTCTACCCTCCTTGTTTCTCTTCCTTGTTGACCCACCTTAGTTTAAAATTGATTTAATCACTTATATATAAATGGGTACTGGGCTCACTCTTTCTATAGTCTAGAGTGACTTCTACTACTAACACCCTCCTCCTGGTAATGGGTTCGGTTCTCTAGCCACCAAAAATGGCAGAAAGGTTGTGAATTCATCCTTATGGTGGCCTTCAGCCCTACACGTTATACACCAAACTTGTTCCCTCTTCTCCTTTCCTTATATAAGCTAGACTAATTTCATTGTCAAGGAAACTAATTGTGTCTGCACTTGAGCCATCCCCCCAGTTCCCACCATCCCATACAAGATATGCTTCTAGCTTCATCACAATCTCCAAATCTTTAGGATGTGAAAAAACCTTATGTTGTATCAATGCGAAGAGAATTTATGGAAATAGTATTATAATAAACCATTCTGTATGTTTCTGATCTAGAATTTGGAAGGTCAATATACCCATAAAATCCTTAAATATTTTATCATAGTCCCAAACTGACTCAGTATGAAGGTGTTTGATTTCCTTCAACTCTGTAATGTATTGTGATTCAGATTTCATCTTCTTCAACTCTTTCAATAAAGTTTTTCAAATTTATGCCAATGTCCTCGCTTGACTTATTGGTGTAGCACTCTGCAATTTCATGGACCAGACTAATACGCAACGTTTAAACGTTATTTCCAACCGCACAATATTTTTGGCCTCATCATGTACATTCTTCACATCCCAAATTGTCTGACATACAAATAGATTTTGTTCTAGGTCCTTTGACCCAACTCCCTAGAACTCAGGAATTCTCAATGTAACCCTTCCATGGTGTTTTATGTAGTACCTACCCCCAATCATGTTGGTTGATTCTTACTCGACGAACTGCTTCCACTTCTATGGATACTACTATTTTGGCTTCCTCCACTAACTATAAATGATTTTGAAAAATCTTCAAATGTTATCTCAGATCCAGGTGACGCACACAGGTTCATGGGTTTGACACATGATCCATCCCCAGTAGGACTTAATGATGATTCTATTATAGGACTAAACTAAGGAACCTGTCCCTCTCCTTCTCTGGCATGTATTTCTATGATTTGGACTATTGCGTAGGGTTATCTCATCTCATACTCACTACGCTACTCTCCTTTCTCATTCCCAATTTTCAACTTCTTGTATCTTCTTCCACTGTGCAATACTCCAAATTCATATTTTTATTCTGATACACCTTATTCATTTCTATGCATCCTCAGTCCCTTCCTTCTTTATTCAGTTCTTTCTTCATTCCTTCCCACCTTTAGACCATCCCTCGGTCAACCCCCAGTTCCCCTATGTGGGTGAATCCCCCTAGCAATCAGATTCCATGGTCATCACACATTTGTTACAAAACAACATCTTTATCCAGGTACCCAGTTCTTTCAGAAACCTTTCACGTAGATCCTTGAAGAAATACCTTTTTGTGACACTATATGACTAGGTACAATCTACTGCAAATTCCATAATATAACCCCCAAGTATGTTATTCAACCATAAATCAATTGCACGAGAAGTAGTAGTGATTAAAGAATTCAATTGTCTTATAAACTCAGGGGTACAGTTCCTTAGAGCTACAATTAGATATATTCCAGTATTCTCCACTAACGTTTCTAACCATCCAACTAAAATTTTTGGAAATTCACCAAGTAAAATCTCATGTAGATCTCTGAACACATACCTTTGCAACCATTATTCATTGTTGATCCGATGGTTTCTATTCTCCCATTGGGAAAATTCTCGTTCCTTCCTTTCCATCCATTCGGCGATCTCTTTCTTAGTAGGCTTCCAAAAAATTCCCTCTATTACAGATTTTGGGTTCTGACAATGAACCATTTGTTGGCGTGCAACTATAAGACACTAGTTTTAAGGTATTCAACCAACAAAACCTATTTAGATACTGACCCTTTCGACATCACCTACATGCAAGTGAAGTCTCACACAAGGCATTTACTATGGGTGCAGGAACTGAGTTTTTGTAGAGATAAAGGGATGTGAGGCTATCAACATAACCATTAGTACTTGTTTTCCGTGTGCACATTATCTTTATTTAACATCCTTTTATTAGTCAACAAACCCTATGTGTGAATTCCATTAACTAACAATTCAATACTTTTACCATAAAGTTTTTGTGACATTAACTCATCTAAGATTCCTTCAGGACCCTAAAAGCAAAGTTACCAACGTAATGTGAACTGTGGCCTCAAAACGAGAAATTTGACCCAAAAACCCATATTTTTTCATAAAAAACATCAAAATCAACCCTCAAATCAAAAAGTGGTGCAACCAGTAACACCATTTTTTTAAACGGTGTCAAAATTACAATATTTTTCAAATATGGCCTTCAAAACTTAGACAGTAGCTCATAAGAACCTTAAAACAAACACCTAAAAAAAAACATGTTTTTGATTTTTTTTTTTCAAAACGTTAAAATTTTAGATAATTTGAAATCGTATTTATAGCACTTGGTACCATTAAAACCAAAACCTCAAAATCAACCATCAAATTGAAAGTACTTCTACTAGTAGCACCCATTCTAAAATTGGAGTATTAAAATGACACATTTTTATAAAGTGGTAAAATAATTCATCATTATTCTAAACAAAATCATAAAATCAACCCTTAAATGCTTACTTTTTAAATCTTATTATCACTCAAAGAACAAGGTAATACACTTCATATTGAGTCAACATCCATTTGTCCTTTAAGTCTGAACACAGTTTTCAACCCCCAAACTCTTCCCTTATTGATTAAAAACCTTATTGTTTCTCTTTTATGAGCTTTCCTTTGGTGGAGGATTGAAGTGGTGGAGGCCCAACTGGAAGGAACTTAGTTTCTTGGTTCTGAACCATGCCGAAACAGAAGTCTATAACATTTCTACTTATGTTGATTCTATATTACTAGAAATACTCTTTTCCCGTCCAATTGATATCTTGCAAATATTTGAATTATTATTCCATGGGCATATTTGTCATGTTTATTAATGGATTATGATATTGAATGTGTTAAAATCATATATTATCACCATATGATTTCTTTTATTGGTTGTTGAGGACTAGTTACTGGTATATTGCTTTGGGTCAAGTGCTCAACGGTGGACTTCATAGAACGTCTGGACGAGGTAGGCCTTTTATTGTTTCTTGCTAGCATATTTGTTTACATAGCATACTTGAGAATAGAGTTGATTTTTGTAGTGATTTTTGTCTGTTGTGGTTTACTCTAGCCATAGAGAGATTTTCCTTGTAACACACTACAATGATACTAACTTTTGCATTAGTACTAACTACTAAATTTTGGCTTTCGACTAGTTTTAACTGCTACTTTACTTATTAAATAAATTTAAGGTATCAAGATAGCGTAGGAGTAAAGGACTTTAACTATTGTTAGGTGGTAAGTGGAACAAAACTATTCATCTCAAAATTAGAAGGTGATCATAAAAAAATAATTACGCCGAAAGGCGTACACCTATTGACAATGGGCACAATTAATGATCTTTTAACCTTATTTAACCTTAAACCCTAATCTGATGGCTCCGCATTAAAGATGTTGGCATATTCTTAGTCGTCCTCCAAAATCAATGAGCCAGATTTGTTGCTCATAACTTCCTTGCATTTATCAAGACATCTGTTAACATGTTTACTTTTTTACGTTTACCTAAGAATACTTAAAAAATTACTGTGAGCATTTATAATTGACACGTTCAAATGACTAAGAATATGATTGAGTAACGATTTGGTTCGGAGGAACGATTCGGTTCGGAAGAATGATTAATATGTATGCATGCCAAATACTTGACAAAGGAACGATATGCTTGCATCTTTACTGTAGAGGTTCAGAGGAACGAGTCGATTCGATTCCTTGGATGCGCATTTAATTTCTTTAATTATATAATAACCTGTTCATTCCTCATCGATGCGTTCTCATCCTATTTATGCCCAAGAGGGTTCTCTTCCCTAGAAATAAATGTAGAGCCACATAATTGGTTCATCAGAGCGTTCTCATCCTATTTGATCATTGTGGAGCCACCATTCAGTGTGAAAATGAACCCTCGTTCTATGTATTTGGAGTCAATTGTTAAAGGAGTTTCCAGGGCGGAGAAGGAGTTTCCTGCGCATTTATTTTGTAAATGAAAGCGTTTATTTTGTAAATGAAATAGACCAAAAAAATTAGGATTTGTTTTGTAAATGAAATAGGATAAAAAAGAATTAGGGTTTGTTTTGTAAATGAAATAAACAAAAAAAGAATTAAGGTTTGTTTTGTAAATAAAATAAGCAATAAAAAAATTAGTTTAGTTAGGATTTGTTTACAGATAAAATATGCCTTTCGACGTTGATCAGCAACAATTATGTGGCTGTGCTAGTTTTACCTCTATTCTACTCTTTTGTTGTTTCTTCGTTGTTCCCTACTCAAATCAGGTTAAAGGATAACTCTAGCCTTGAATAAGACTGGGATAAATCGTCTACCAATTGATGTAGCGGTTTGCGAGGGTGAGTAAAAAAATTGAGTATTGTCGTGCCATGCTAAGCCTTTATACGGTGAAGGTCATTTGTAATAAGACTTCATATTTATCAAAGATATTATTTGGTGCACTGTTGATATTAACCACGAACAAATGAGTTGAAAACTGCGACTAGGAAAATTGAGGATCTTGATGATGATTTATGAATTTTCTTTGTCTTTCTATGAGACTTTAAAATCAGGACTAGATCTGTCTAAATGGGCAATTTGTAGATGTTATGGTCATCATTTTATGGTAATCACGGTTTATATATATATCCGGAGTTATCTAATAGGTGACGAAATTTACAACATGGATTACCCTTAACTTTAATTACAAGCCCTGAGGGTTACCTATAAAAGCCTTCTTTTTACTATGCCTTGAAGGGTTCGATCTATTGTTGCCCAACAATTTTTTATGTTAATTGTTTAATTACTTTGTACAAAAATATACTACATCAACAGAATAAAATAACATCAATTCCGCAGACAAAATATATTCATTTAATCAGAGACACACAAGGTTTGGGTGATTTTTATTATCATCTAAAGTTTATCGCCACAATTAAGCGTTAAAAGACAAAATATCGATCCAACAACTACGAAAAGGTCATTTTTACCATGTTTCATCATTTAATGTTTTAAATGACATTAAGCATGAGAAGATGGGATATTTTCTCGATTTTCTATCTTCATTTAAAGTCTTTAACAACATTCAAGCACCACTGAATCAAAGATCGAATCGGATGGCTGCAAGACGAAACCATTCAAAAAATTTCTCTTGGCCCCATTCTAGCATCCTGAGACCGAGATTGAATCCAGTTACAAATCTATGGAATAAATTGTAAATAATTGAAATCTTTTGAACCTTCAGGTTATAACATAATCAACGCCCAACATTTTACGGTATCTGTGCCCATGCTTTTCCCACCGGTTAGATATTTCTAATCATAAAAATAAGTAAACATCTAAAACAAGTAATTTCACTAAAGCCCAGTCCTGAAAACAAGAGTTCTCCACAAACGCAAGTGAGATCTTTCTAGAAGATAATGAAGTAAGGGTAGAATTTAAAAAATTACCAGAATAAGAAATAAAACGAAACTCAGAGGCAAGTAATTTCTTAATGAGTAAGTATTATTATACTCAATGATCAAATTGTTAAATAACAGTCCTCAGTAATCCAATTGAGTCTATAAGGACTCTTCCCATCAACAAATGAGAAATGAATGTCAAGTTTTCTCAGTGAACTAAATGAGAACACTAAATTTTTCAGAATCCCAAATCAAAATCCCAAATCAAAAGAGGGAGAGATCTCCGTATTCAAAAGTAAAATCGATGTTTCTCAATCGTTGAATTCAGAAAATCAGTTTATCTTGATACCCAAACAATGAAAAGGAAATTAATAATTTCAATGACCTAATCCTGAAAACAAGTCTTCGATGACCCTTCAAGTTAACATTTATTTAATGCAAGGCACCATTAGCCATGATTACAAGTGCATTGATAAATTGGAATTACAAATTGTTACAACAGTAACCAAAATGCGCCCAGGCACGACATTTTTCAATTACCAAATCGAAAGACCATGATCTCGGCCACACAAACAAAATAAATCAAGGTTTCTTCCCTACATAAACTTGAGAAAATGATGCATAACTAAAATGATGCATAACTACCCAGATTAGAGGAAAAAATTATCATCTACCCAAATAAGAAATGCAAATTTCTCCGTGAAACAACTTAAGAAAACAAGTTTGCTCGAGGACCCGACGACAAAAGGTATATTTTCTTAAATGTCAAACGAACCTTATACCTTTATCTTTGTGCTTGTAAAGGCTAAGTCCACACTAGAAGACCAAAATAATACAAATAAAATTATGAGGTAACCAGATATGCAATTGTGAGAGAGAGAAAAAGAGAAAAAGATTTAAGCATGACAATATCAACAATTAACCAATGGTGACTAGAATATTGTGGATATATGAGGATGATCTTGAACTTGGAAAATTGCGTTACATCCTTCCTTTATCTTGATAATCAAATTTCTTCACCAATACCATCCAACCAACGTCAGGGGTACTCTTCTTCCCCCTTATCCCCTCAAGCCATAAAGGAGTCACACACATAAATCAAATTCGTAGCTCAAGATTTCCCTCGCAACGAGAGACTTCCACCTATTTTATAAACTTGGAGTCCAACTCACATAAGAAAACTAGTGACAAAAATTTGACAACATTTCAGTCATCAAACAATAGGGTGCCTTACTCCTTCCTCTCCCTTCTTTTTAAAAGAATTTTCATCTTCACATTTTTCAATTCATGCATAATTAAATAGTTTTTAATAATTAATTTAGAGATTATTCACCCTCAACACATGTCACACTTCCCTCAAGTTGTACATGTTTTAATTTATTTTAATTAAATAATTTTTGAATTTTTCCTCACCTCCACAATAAGTTCTTAGATTTTCTCCTAGTTATCTCTTAATTCCCTAATTTCTCTTTTATGGTGTATCCTAACTAAATTAATCTAACTCTAAGTTGACACCACATATCCTCATGAAAGCAATCTCTTTTAATTAAAAATTATTTTTATTTAATTCATGCACACATTGTGCACATGTCTTACATTTTATTCTCCATTTTCTAGATTCTATTTAGTATTTCCCTCAAGCCCATTATTATAATTTAATTAGGCATGATCATTTAAACTTATGTTTTATTATGTTTTAAATTAGGCATGAGCATTTAAACTTATGTTTTATTATGTCCCGAGGTGTAGGACAGTCGGTGACGGAGTGTGTTGTTAAGCCACTCCGTGATGTTAAAGTCACCGGTTCGAAAACTGCGGGGACAAAAAATCCAACCATGTTAAGAGTTGGTGTGGCTCAGGCTGGGTGCGATCCCCGGGTGATTTTGACGGCTTAGATGCCCCTGAGTCGTGGTTTCTCAAGCCACAGGTTAATCGCGTACCCAACAGGTCCCGCACAAATTAACAAACAAAAAAAATAATAATTTAATATATAATTTTATTCTCTTTTCTAACAAAATCTAAGTATTCAATTTATCCTCTAAAGTCTTTTTAAATTTTATTAAATTCTCTTAACGTTTCAATTTATTTATTTGCATTTTAGATTACCCTGCAATGTTCCCTTCAAGATGCACCTACTTGATCCAAGGTTGTCACTCACCATGTTGACTTAGTTTGTAAGTTTTCTAATGCTTGGAGTTAATACTCCACTTGTCGACCTTGTGTGAGACTACGGGCTTATTGAGGAATAAGAAATCCTCCTTCTTGCGCTCCCCTCATAAATCGTCATGAGCAATTGTCTCAGTCTTCCCTTACAACATTGTGAATCTCTCGGGAACAAGGTATTCGTTAACCTTTAGTTCATGCCATGACGAGAGTGCTATTAGGATGTGATAGGGATGTTGCCACACCTCTCTCTAATCTATTTGATATATGTGTATGACCCATTTACTCCATATGTGACTCTGATTAGCAAGCATCACCATACCTGCATCCACTGACAAAAATAATATTAATGTTTTTTGTACATGAAATGCATAACTAAAATCATCATGATAACACATGCATAATAAAATAAATTACTCATAATCAAAGTCAATATTTCACTCCTTGACTCAATCCGGAGTGATGCAGGAACATCGCCAACATCAAGCGAGCCAACGCGGAAGCAAAAGACAGTTGGACAAGCGACAACACAAATTTTGAATTTACCTTGAAGTTATTGTGCAAACATAAATGTGGCAATTTAATGAAGCGTACTTGTATAATGTAAACGGACCTTGAGCGATTTGCTCTCATCCTTAGTAGATAGAAGGCATTTAAAATAGTTAATGCAGGTAGATAGAATTTAATTCTAGATTAGACTGTTTGAGAGCGCAAGAGGGAAACGGAATATAGACACCCTCATTGTGTATTGTAACATTATGGAATATTATTGAAGCATTGGAGCAAGAGCATGTAGAGAGTTGTGTAAGAACACCCATGTACAGATATTTGGATTAATACAAAGAGGTTGATTCAAATTCATGGTTTTGTGTTTGTTCTCTGTGTATTGATGTTGAATGATATGCTCATGAATGTTTGCTTCCTGCTATACGTTTGCTTTATGTGTTGTGTATATGATTTCATGTTTTGAGTCTGAAATTTGAGAGGAAAGGATAATGGAATGAGTTTCAATTTTTTCTCTATCTGAGTAAGAATTCCTGCTAGGAGTGTAGTTGAAGTGTTCGCAAGGAGTGTGTCGACAAGAATTCAGGGTTGCGTCTCTAAAGCTCATATAGTTTTACTTTTGTTCTCATTTCCTCAAAAGTGCAGTTGGGCACAGGAGTTGTGCAAGGAGTGCACAGGCCAAGGAAAGTCTCAGAGATGCAAATCTGAGAAAAGCATCTAGAGACTGTTGCTGCAGGTGTGCGCAGATTCGGAGGGATTTCAACACTTAAGAGTGTTTGAAAATCTTCCGCAAGGAGTGCGTGCAGAGATTTTCCAAAAAAAAAAAAGGCGTTGAGTCGTGGAAAGTGCAGAAGGATTGAACCTTCGAAAGAATCGAAGGGGGTAAGAGGCCAAGCCCCTTAAAGGTTTGAAGGAAAGCATAGTAGCAAAGGGCCGTAGGAGGATGAGCTCTCAGAAGGAAGGAATGGATGGACGCAATTCTCTGAGGAGATTTCACGAAGTTCTGTGAGCCGTCTGATCTCACGAAGGAATAGGGGAGATACAACGATGTATTCTCTAAAGATTCAAACCTCAGGAGGGGCAGGACCATAGATCCAAGTCACAAGGACCGTCAGATTTACTCAGGGTTGTTCATATGAGGGTTTCGTGGATGGAAGTCCTGTGAACATTACAACAGGAATCGCAAAATCATGATACACGATATCCCGATAGTCAAAGGAATCGTGTGGGGCCAGCGGAGTCGGCGAGTGCACAGGTGGCACGATATCTCGGAGTTTTGTGGCGAGAAGTCCCGAAAGATTTGCATCAGGATTCACGATATTACGAACCCCAAAATGCCGATGGAGTGAGGGCGTTGAAAGGTCAGAGCTCACATGTGTGCCAAATTTTCGGCATATCGAGATTCGGGGGTTGGTAAAACAAGTTACTCGACATCATGAGTGTCGAAATCATGATAAGGGAAATCTCGAAAGGGGAAAGAGAAAGGTCAGCGTTGACTGTATCGACATTTGGGGATTATAGAGTCCAACGCTCCACCACTGACCTCACGAAGTCACGAAGTCCAATCTCCCGATTATAAAGAGGGGGATCCCATGAGGATTGTTGTGGGTGTAGATTTCCCGATAGGGAAATAGAAGAACCGGTTAGAGTTCTTCGGTCGTGTGAAAGGAAAGATCCTGTGAGCACGCGAACCACCCTACCTATGGGTTGAGAGGTAGCGGGCATGTGCATTAGGTTTGGTATCAGAGCATAGAAAGATTCTTTTCTTTATGTAGCAGAGAAAGGGAATTCACCATGCTGCCAAGGAGAAGGGACAGGAAAACACTCGATCCACTAGAGGAGAGGGAAATGCCAAGAAGAAGAGGTAGGCAGATGACAGATCCAGTTATGGAGAGAGAAATGCGTGATCTACGAGCTAGACTTGAATACATGGAGACAGCGCAAAGACACATAGTCAGTGTTGGGGATCTCAATGATTCCGAAAGTGAAGTTGAAGTTGAACATGTAGAAGAAGTTGCAGCTGAAGATGCATCAAACGAGCATTTGATCAGAGCTATTGCAAGGATGGGTGCAAGAGAAAAGATGGACATTCCAATTTATGAGGAAAACTTGGATGCAGAGGAGCTTCTAGACTGGATTAGAGCTCTAGACACATACTTCGACTATGAAGATGTCGAAGAAGACAAGAAAGTCAAGCATGCTGTCAGAAGATTGAAGGGACATGCAGCATTGTGGTGGGATGAGCTACAAGTTGACAGACATTGCAAGGGCAAGCAGAAGATCAAGAGCTGGGACAGAATGATTGCAAAGTTGAAGGAGAAATTCATCCCCAGGGATTATCAAATTACTCTGTTCAGGAGGATGTAGAACCTGAGACAGAAGCTGAGGACAGTGAAAGAATACATTGAGGAATTCTACAAATTGAACATCAAGGCACGTCATGAGGAGAGCGACGATGAGAAGGTAGCCAGATACATGAATGGCCTGAGATATGACATCCATGATGAGATGAGAATGGTAACCATCCGAACGGTGGAAGATGCTTATCAGATGACTCTGAAAGATGAAGATAACCTGAGCCGAAAGTAGAGTCAAAGAGGTCGAAGCAGAAGTCAGCCCAGAGGCAAATCAGTTGCCCAGGACAAATATCAGAAGCCCAAAGAGTACTGGAAGAAACCTCAGACTTGAACTGAGAGAGGTGGAACCTCACAGCGAGGGAAACATACTGAGCAAAGAGGAGATTATGCTGACAATAACACTTTTCCTCGTACTAGAGGAAGACGAAGAGGAAGAGGTGGAGTAATAACATGCTTCACATGTGGAAAGAATGGGCACAAGTCTTACGAGTTTCCAGATAAGAAGAAGGAGATTGGAGAATCTCACATCACCGAGGCATAGAGGCGGGATGTTGAGGCAGAAGACGCTGAAGGCGGAAGATCGTTGATGATGCGAAAAGTCCTTTTGACACCTGAGAAGGAGGTGGAGAGTTCAGTCCAAAGGACCAGACTTTTCAGGACTGCTTGCAGGACCAAGTACAGGGTATGCAAGGTCATTGTAGACAGTGGTAGCATGGATAATCTCGTTTCGATAGAGATGGTAGAGAAGTTGGAGCTGGAGACGACTGATCATCCAAGCCCATATAGAGTTTCATGGCTACAAAAAGGACATCATGTAACTATCACTAAACAATGTTTAGTTGAATTTAAGATAGGAGGTTATAATGATAAGATATTATGTGATGTCATTCCTATGGATGTTTGTCATCTATTGTTGGGTATACCATGGCAATATGACAGAAATGTGATTCATGATGGGAGAATGAACACATACACCCTAGAGAAGAATGGGAGGACACACATGTTGCTTCCAATTAAGGATAAGGAGGTGAAGCCAGAAGTAAGAAATAGAGTACTTCTTATGAGTGGGAAGGAACTTCTTACAGAGGTTAAGAAGAAGGAGGATCCATAGTTTATTTTGGTCAAGAAACCAAGAATTGTTTTGACTAGCACCAGGGTAGATGATTTACCAGAAGAAGTTCAGGAACTGCTGGAAGAGTTCACTGACATAGTAGTGGACAAATTACCTCATTCGTTGCAACCAATCAGAAGTGTGAGTCATCACATTGACCTCATACCAGGAGCTAGTTTTCCAAATAAATCCGCGCACAGATTGACGCCACAAGAAAATGAAGAGGTTAAGAGGCAAGTCCAGGATTTGTTGGACAAAGGTTTGGTCAGGGAAAGCTTGAGTCCATGTGTTGTTCCAACAGTACTCAGTCCGAATAAAGACGGAGGTTGGAGGATGTGTACTGACTCGAGGGCGATCAACAAGATAACCATTAGGTACAGATTTCCATTGCCAAGGATGGACGATGTGATGGATTGCTTGAGTGGATCAAAGTATTTTTCAAAGATTGATTTGAAAAGCGGTTATCATCAGATTGACATGAGAGAAGGTGAAGAATGGAAGACAACATTGAAAACCAATGAAGGGTTGTATGAATGGCTTGTTATGCCGTTTGGATTAATGACACAACCCTACCCTCGATGGTACGACCACTCCCACCAGGACATTCTTACACACGGCCCGAAGAGTCTAAGTACTCTTCCACTCCTCTCGGGAGTCCACTACCCACAGTAGGTTCCTTCAGCGATCTCACTTCCGGAAATCGGGAAATTGGAATTCACAATCTCGCGAATTCTATGAGCGCAGTCACATGAAACTCAAAACTCCGAACCCCGAACTGACACCACCTGTCTCCCACTATGCCTTGTGTTCCCACACTACCACATAACTCTTCCACTCATGCGATCGGGGATCGTGGAATCGCAACTTTAACAGTTCGGGTCCTTTGTATTTGAAAACCCCGAATACCAAAACCCCGATTCTCCAGATTCGTGCCACCTGTCCTTATCATGATCAACGGTCTCTAGTGACTCGGGAAATCGCTATTCGCGATCTTGACGGGCATGCAACTCACCTCATCGAACGTCGAACTCCGAATCTCTGAAGTTCGATGGAATTTAATCCTCCTCGCCTGCGCTTACGGGTTAACTCCCGCGTAGCTCCTCCTTGATATAGCGATCCTCGGGATTTCGCAAAACTTCACAGGGATTACAAGTCGTCGATTCTCCTCCTCTTGAGAACTCTTCCTGTTCCCATAACTCGATTTTGTTCACGCTCCTCCTGGGTCTGTTCCCAAAGTCTTCCCACAGTACTATCCCTCCCGAGCTTGGTCCCTCTTGCTCCTCCAGAGACTCTGCACCAATTACTCATGCTTGAACTTCGACAATTCTCAACTGTGTTGAGTTCCTCCGAACTCTGTACACTCACTGCGACAGTAGCCCACACCGTTCTTTTCTTTCCCTCAGACTAACTACTGAGATTTCCAACTTCTCGGCCTGCACTTTCCCTGCTCGACACAAGTAACCCAATTCACTCTGGGCAAACGAGAACAAGAGTTCAACTGCTTAGCCTCCTCAATGCACTCTATGGGGAGGAATTCAACTGCACTCTATGCAGGAATCTCCTGGCTCAATCAGAGAAACAATTGGAACTTATTTCCTCATTCCCTCAGGTTTCGAACCTGCCATGCAATAACATATGCAGCATATAGAAGAAAAGCATAAAAAGAAGCAAATATGCAACAACATAATATCATCAACACACAGAAAACAAACACAGCCATAGAATTGAATCAAATTCCTTCTTCCATTAATTCAATCTGTACATGGGTGTTCTTCACAAGTTCTCTGCTTGCTCTTTTTTCTCCAGAATGCAGGAATGATTCCGAATGCTATAATGATACAAGGAGGGTGCCTATATTCCGTTTTCCCTCTCGAAAGAAAAACTGTCTAATCTATAGTTAATTCCTATCTAACAGCATTAAAACTATTAAATGCCTTCCTATCTATATATAATACAAGTGCGCCCGGCTTTGAATGCCTTCATTTAAATGGCGGCGCAACAATCTTTCCAAAGTGTTTCAAAAATGCATGTGCTGGCACTGTCCAGCTGTATCCCTTTATCCCTGCGCTGCTCGTTCCATGACATTGTAGATGCTCCTGCATCATACTCCTCGGCTTAAAAGATTTCATGGGCTCCTGTCCATGAGCTCCTGCACAGTCTGTCCATGCTTCTGAATCACTTCCTCTGTTTCCCAGCTGGCATCCTCCACTGGGTGATTTCTCCATTTCACCAGGTACTCAAAATATTGCTTTCTCCTGGTCTTCCTTCCAACTCTTTTATCCAGTATGCACTCCATCTCAGGCTTCTGTGCAACTGGCAATTGCTTCTGCCACTGGACTACTAGTTCCCCGGTTCCAGTGTCTGCTGTATCAGCCTTGTATGGGTATAAGTCCGAAATATTGAAAATCGGAGATATCCCGATGCCCTCTGGCAACTCAAGCTCATATGCGTTCTCACCAAATTTCCTCAGAATTCTGCATGGCCCAATTTTCTTCATCTTGAGATTGTTTTATGTTCCCCTCGGAAACCTTTATTTTCTCAAGTGCGCTAGAACCATGTCCCCAAATTCAAACTGAAACTGCCTCTTTCTCTCATCGACTCTGCGCTTATATTCCTGATTCTTCTTCTGCAATCGTTGCTTCACCTGCGCGTGAAGTTATTGCATCTCTTCAGCGAATTCTTCAGCACGAGCGCTGCTGGTTTCAGCCTATTCAGACTCCCTGAGCTCAGAAACTCCTCTCGACTGTGTCCCATACAAAATTTGAAACGGGCTCTTACCTGTACTCCGATTCACAGAATCGTTGTACGCAAACTCTGCCTGTGGTAGGATCTGATCCCAACTGCTGTGATGCTCAGTCACTAGGCTTCTCAACAGATCCCCCAAGATTTTGTTGACTACCTCAGTCTGCCCATCTGTCTGTGGATGGTAAGCAGAACTGAATGCCAAGTCAGTCCCTAGCTTCTTCCATAGCGTTCTCCAAAAGTGACCTATGAACTTTGTGTCCCGATCTGAGACTATGCTCCTCAACAATCCATGCAATCGCACGATCTCTTTGAAAAACAAGTTTGCAATGTGGGTTGCATCGCTGGTCTTATGACACGGAATGAAATGTGCCATATTTGATAACCTGTCCACCACTACAAAAATGGAGTCAACTCCTCGCTGAGTTCTCGATAAACCCAAAACAAAATCCATACTAATTGCCTCCCATGGTCTCTCTGGTATAGGCAATGGCTGATAGAACCTTGTGTTTTGTTTTCGGCCTTTCGCGTGTTGACATATTCGGCACCTGTCAACAAATCACTTTACATCAGTGCGCAGGCCAGGCCAATAATAAGATTCACTCAGCTTGGCGAAGGTCTTGTCATGTCCAAAATGACCTGCTAAGCCTCCGCTGTGCTTTTCCTTCACCAAATTCTCTCTCATAGAGCAATCTGGAATGCACAATTGGCTTCCTTTGAACAACAATCCATCTTGGATCAGGTAGTTAATCCACAGACTCCTATCCCTGAGAACTAGATTCTCGGCTGCCTCGTATGCCTCGCCAAAGTCTGCATCACATGCATACATATCCTTCAAATTTTCAAAACCCAAAGTCTTGAATCTAAACTCCTGCAGCATCAAACATTTTCTGCTCAAGGCATCAGCTACCTTGTTCGCAGTCCCTGAAATGTGCTTTATCACAAATGTAAAATTTTGCATGTATTCCACCCACTTTGCATGCTTCTGATTCAGCTTCTCTTGCTGACTCATGAACTATAACGCATGATTGTCACTGTACAGGACAAATTCCTTGGGTATGAGATAATGCCTCCACTTTTTCAATGCCTGTATAATGGAATAGAACTCTTTATCATATGTGGAGTACTTCAGTTTCGCGTCATCCAGCTTCTCACTGTAATATGCAATAGGTCGGTCATCCTGACCCAAAACCCCTCCAACAACATATCCTCTAGCATCACACTTCACTTGGAAGGTCTTCTGAAAATCCGACAGCCCCAGAATTGGCTGCTCAGTAATCTTCCGCTTCAACAGATTGAAGATCTTCTTAGCCTCGGTGGTCCAATGAAAAACTTTATGCCGCTTCTTCACAGTTTTCATCATTGCTGCGCTGATTCCACTGAAATTTCGAATGAACTTTCGGTAGAAGCTATCCAGTCCATGGAAGCTCCTTACCTCAAAAACATTTCTCGGTGATGGCCAATTCCTGATTACTTCCACCTTCTCAAGATCCATCTTCAATTCATTTTCCGAGATTACAAAACCCAAATAAATGAGTTCTGTCTGCATGAAGGAACACTTCTTCAAATTGATCAGTAGCTTCTCTTGCTGTAGCCTCCTCATTACAATGGCCAAATGCCTCAGGCATTCAGCCCTGGTCTCGCTGAATATTAGTATGTCGTCCAAACACATGACCACAAATTTGCCAATGAATTCCCGTAGGACTTCATTCATCAGCCTCATAAATTTGTTCATCATGTTTGTCAAACCAAACGGCATGACCAACCATTCACACAAACCTTCATTTGTTTTGAATACTGTCTTCCATTCATCTCCCTCTCGCATCCGGATCTGATGATATCCTCTCTTAAGATCTATTTTGGAAAAGTAATTTGCCCCACTCAGGCAATCCATCAGATCATCCATTCTCGGCAGTGGAAACCTGTATCTGATGGTAATTTTATTAATTGCCCTGGATTCTGTACACATCCTCCATCCTCCATCTTTCTTCGGACTCAGTACTGTTGGAACGACACATGGACTCAGACTTTCTCTCACCAGTCCTTTATTCTGGAGATCCTGTACTTGCCTTTTGATTTCCTCATTCTCCTGAGGTGTCAACCTGTACGCTGCCTTATTTGGCAAACTTTCTCCGGGTATGAGGTCAATGTGGTGACTCACACTCCTCATCGGTGGCAATGAACGAGGTAGTTCGTCCACGATAATATCAGCGAACTCTCCAAGCAGTTCCTGAATTTCTTTCGGCAATTCGTCCACTCTTGTGCTTGTCAGGACAATTCTCGGCTTCCTGACAACGAAGAATTGTGGATCCTCATCCTTCTCCAGCTCTGTGAGAAGTTCCTTCCCACTCATGAGAAGTATCGTGCTGGTTACTTCAAGCTTCACTTCCTTATCCTTCATCGGATGCAATGTATGTGATCTCCCATCCTTCTCCAAGGTGTATGTGTTCATTCTCCCATCATGAACCACATTCCTATCATACTGCCATGGTCTCCCAGATAAAACATGACAGACATCCATGGGAATGACATCACACAAAATTTCATCCCTATATTCACCCATTTTAAAATTTACCAAGCATTGCTTTGTAACACATACCTGGCGTCCTTTCTGCAGCCATGACACTTTGTATGGACTCGGGTGTTTTTTCGTTTTCAGCTCCAGCTTCTCCACCATCTCAGTCGAAACGAGATTATTTGTGCTTCCGCTGTCCACTATGACCTTGGATTTTTAGCCCTTGGTCTTGCAAGTCGTCCGGAACAGTCTGCATCTCTACGTTGAGCTATCCACCTCTTTCTCAGGTTTCAAGAGAGCCTTGTGCACTATCAGCGACTTCCCACTTCCAGTGTCTTCATCCTCAACGTCACGCCTCTGCGCCTCAGTAGCGTGAGCGTTTCCTCTGTCCATCTTCCTTTCTGGACAGTCAACGGCTTTGTGTCCGTATTTTCCACATGTAAAACATGTGATAATTCCTCCTCTGCCTCTTCCTCTACCTCGGGTACGAGGAATTACGTTGGTGTTAGCATATCCGCCACCCTTCTCAGTATCCTGCCTAATCGGATCCGCATATTGCTGCCTCTCTTGTGAGGTTCCACCCCTTTCAACTCTACCCTGAGGCTTCTGAGTTCTTTCTTGGGCAACTTCTTTGCCTCTGGGCTGGCTCCTGCCTTGCCCTCATTGTCCTTGCTTGCGGCTCAGTTTCTCCTCGGCCTTCAGAGCTATCTGGTACGCATCCTCAACTGTTTGGATAGTGACCATGCTCAATTCATCTTGAATGTCATACCTAAGACCATTTATGTATCTCGCCACCTTTTCATCATCACTCTCCCGATGACCCGCTCTGATGTTGAGCCTGTAGAATTCTTCGGTGTATTCTTTTACCGTCATCAGCTTTTGTCTCAGGTTCTGCATGCGCCTGAACAGAGTGATCTGATAATCCCTCGGAATGAACTTCGCCTTCATCTTTGCGATCATCCGATCCCAGCTCTTTATCTTCTATTTTCCTTTGGAACACCTGTCCGCCTGCAGCTCGTCCCACCACAAGGCTGCATGTCCCTTCAGTTTGGTAACAACATGCCTTATTTTCTTGTCTTCTTCGATGTCTTCGTAATCGAAGTAGGTGTCGAGTGCTCGAATCCAATCCAGCAACTCTTCTGCATTTAGACTTCCCCCATAGACGAGAATGTCCATCTTCATCTTCGAGCTCATCCTCGAAATGGCTCTAATCAGTCTTTCTATCGAGGAATCTTCTGCTGAGACCTCCTCGGCATCGTGTCCAGCTTCCTCTTCAATCTCGGGATCACTGAACTCTGTTGCACCAACACCACGTCTCTGGGTGGTCTCCATTTCTTAAAGTCTGGCTCGGAGATCCCTCATCTCTCGCTCCATCTCAGCATTACCTGTTGGCCTACCCCTTCTTCGGGCATCCTTGTCTTCACGATCAGGAGATTGCCTCTCTCTTCTGGGCAGCATGGTGAAATCTGCTTCACTCTATTATCAGAACAAAGAGAACTCCTTTCCAGCTCTGATACCACTCTGACGCAAGTCGTGAGTATCAGAGTGCTCTCCTTTCCTCCCTCACTCCTCTTGCCTGAAGTATACAGACAAGATCTTTGAGCTCTGATACCACTCTGACGCAACCCTACCCTCGACGGTACGACCACTCCCACCAGGACCTTCTTACACACGGCCTGAAGAGTCTAAGTACTCTTCCACTCCTCTCGGGAGTCCACTACCCACATTAGGTTCCTTCAACGATCTCACTTCCAGAAATCGGGAAATCGGAATTCGCGATCTCGCGAATTCTATGAGCACAGTCACATGCAACTCAAAACTCTGAACCCCGAATTGACGCCACCTGTCTCCCACTATGCCTTGTGGTCCCACACTACCACATAACTCTTCCACTCGTGCGATCGCGGATCGCGGAATCACAACTTTAACAGTTCGGGTCCTTTGTATTTGAAAACCCCGAATACCGAAACCCCGATTCTCCAGATTCATGCCACCTGTCCTTATCACGATCAACGGTCTCTGGTGACTCGGGAAATCGCTATTTGCGATCTCGACGGGCATGCAACTCACCTCGTCGAACGCCGAATGCCGAATCTCCGAAGTCCGATGGACTTTAATCCTCCTCACCTGCGCTTATGGGTTAACTCCCGCGTAGCTCCTCCTTGATCTGGTGATCCTCGGGATTTCGCAAAACTTCACAGGGATTACAAGTCGTCGATTCTCCTCCTCTTGAGAACTCTTCCTGTTCCCAAAACTCGATTTTTCTCACGCTCATCCTGGGTCTGTTCCCAAAGTCTTCCCATGGGACTATCCCTCCTGAGCTTGGTCCCTCTTGCTCCTCCAGAGACTCTGCACCAATTAATCACGCTTGAACTTCGACAATTCTCAACTGTGTTGAGTTCCTCCGGACTCTGTGCACTCACTGCGACAGTAGCCCACACCGTTCTTTTCTTTCCCTCAGACTAACTACTGAGATTTCCAACTTCTCGGCCTGCACTTTCCCTGCTCGACACAAGTAACCCAATTCACTCTGGGCAAACGAGAACAAGAGTTCAACTGCTTAGCCTCCTCAATGCACTCTATGCGGAGGAATTCAATTGCACTCTATGTAGGAATCTCCTGGCTCAATCAGAGAAACAATTGGAACTTATTTCCTCATTCCCTCAGGTTTCGAACCTGCCATGCAATAACATATGCAACATATAGAAGAAAAGCATAAAAAGAAGCAAGTATGCAACAACATAATATCATCAACACACAGAAAACAAACACAGCCATAGAATTGAATCAAAGTCCTTCTTCCATTAATTCAATCTGTACATGGGTGTTCTTCACAAGTTCTCTTCTTGCTCTTTTTTCTCCAGAATGCAGGAATGATTCTGAATGCTACAATGATACAAGGAGGGTGCCTATATTCCGTTTTCCCTCTCGAAAGAAAAACTGTCTAATCTACAGTTAATTCCTATCTAACAACATTAAAACTATTAAATGCCTTCCTATCTATATATAATACAAGTGCGCCCAGCTTTGAATGCCTTCATTTAAATGGTGGCGCAACAATCTTTCCAAAGTGTTTCAAAAATGCATGTGCTGGCGCTGTCCAGCTGTATCCCTTTATCCCTGCGCTGCTCGTTCCATGACGTCGTAGATGCTCCCGCATCACTTAACAAATGCATCAAGTACCTTCATGAGGTTGATGAACGAAGTCCTGAGGGAGTTCATCGGGAAGTTTGTCAGTGTATATTTGGATGAAATACTGGTTTATAGTAAAACAATGGAAAAACATCTAAAGCATTTGGCTATAGTGATGCAGATATTATAGCAGGAGAAGCTGTTGATAAACATAAAGAAATCCTCATTCATGAAGACAGAGCTTATTTACTTGGGATTTGTTATTTCTGCAAATGATTTGAGGATGGATCCAGATAAGGTGGAAGTGATCAAGAATTGGCCATCACCGAAAAATGTTTTTGAGGTGAGAAGTTTTCACGGATTGGATAGTTTCTACTGAAAGTTCATCAGGAATTTCAGTGGAATTAGCACAATGATGATGGATACAGTGAAGAAAAGAAACAAGTCTTTTCACTGGACTGAAGAGGTTGAGAAAAGTTTTAATCTGTTGAAAAGGAAGATCACGGAATGACCAGTTTTGGTGTTGTCGTATTTTCGAAAGACATTTCAAGTGAAATGCGATGCAAGTGGATATGCGATAGGGGCAGTCTTGAGTCAGGAAGACAAGATGATAGCCTATTTTAGTGAGAATATGAATGAAGCGAAAGTGAAGTACTCCACTTATGACAAGGAGTTTTATGCTATTATTCAAGCATTGAAGAAATGAGGACATTACTTGATCCCGAAGGAGTTTGTCTTATACAGTGACAATCATGCATTGCAGTTTGTGACTCAATAGGAGAAGTTGAATCAGAAACATGTCAAATGGGTTGAGTATATGCAAAATTTCACTTTTGTGATTAAACATATTTCTGGTACTGCTAACAAAGTTGTTGATGCTTTGAGCAGGAAGTGTTTGCTGTTGCAGGAGTTCAAAGTCAAAACGTTGGGTTTTGATGATCTCAGGAACATGTACACAGATGATCAGTATTTTAAGGAAGCGTATGAAGTAGCTGAGAATCTAATTCTCAGGGACAGAAGCCAATGGATAGAATACATGATCCAAGAAGGATTACTATTTAGAGGTAATTAGCTGTGTATTCCGAAATGCTCCATGAGGGAGAATCTGCTGAAGGAGAAACACAGTGGAGGATTGGCAGGGCACTTTAGTCATGAAAAGACGTTCGCAAAGCTGAATGAGTCATATTTTTGTCCGGGAATGTGAGAAGATGTCAAGAGATTCATGAACATATGCAAAATTTGCTAGCATTCGAAGGGAAGGAAGTAGAATGCAGGGTTCTATCAACCATTGCCCATACCAGAAAGGCCGTGGGATGCAATCAGCATGGATTTTGTATTGGGGTTGCCAAGAACACAAAGAGGTTGTGATTCAATATTTGTGGTGGTGGATAGATTTTCCAATATGGCACACTTCATTCCATGTCAGAAGACCAGTGACACAACTCACATTGTGAACCTGTTTTTCAAAGAGGTCATTCGACTTCATGGGTTACCGAGGAGTACAGTTTCGGACCGAGACAGAAAATTCATAGGGAATTTTTGGAGGACCTTATGGAAGAAGTTGGGAACTAACTTGTCATTTAGTTCAGCTTATCATCCTTAGATGGATGGACAGACAGAGGTCGTAAACATAAGTCTGAGAGACTTACTGAGAATCTTGGTGACATAACACCATAGCCAGTGGGACCACATATTACCACAGGCAGAGTTTGCTTATAATGACTCGGTTAAAAGGAGCACAGGGAAGATTCCATTTCAGGTTGTTTATGGCATGCAGATGAGAGGAATTTATGAACTGAGGGATTTAGAGAAGACTGCGACTAGGAGCGCTAGTGCAAAAGATTTCGTAGAAGTGATGAAGGAACTTCACAACCAGGTGAAGTGTGAATGCTGAATTCAAGCCAGGAGTATAAGAACAGAGACGATCAACACAAGTGATAACTTTAGTTTGAGGTTGGTGACTTGATTCTGGTACATTTGAGAAGAGAAAGGTTCCCGAGAGGAACATATAATAAATTGAAGATGAAGAAAATCGGGCCATGTAGGGTCTTGAAGAAATTTGGGGTAAATGCTTATGAGATTGAATTACCTGATGGGATTGGAATTTCTCCGATATTCAACATCTCGGATTTGTACCCATATAGGGATGAGGAAGTAGGGACTGGAAGTGAGCAGTCAGTGATCCAGTGGACGAAACATATGCCAGTTGCAGATAAGCCGCAAATGGAGTGCATACTGGATAAAAGAGTGAGCAAGAGGACTAGGCGAAAGTAATACTTTGAGTATCTGGTCAAGTGGAAGAACCATCCAGTTGAAGACGCCAGCTGGGAGAACGAAGAAGAAACAGAGAAGCATGGACGAGCTATGCGCGAGCTCATGGACAGGAGCCCATGAAAATTTTCAAGCGAGAGAGTATGATGCAAGAGCATTGCCAACATCAAGCAAGCCAGCGTGGAAAAAAAAGACAGTTGGACAAGCGACAACACTAATTTTGAATTTACCTTGAAGTTATTGCGCAAACATAAATGTGGCAATTTAATGAAGCACACTCGTATAATGTAAATGGACCTTGAGCGATTTGCTCTCATCCTTAGTAGATAGAAGGCATTTAAAGTAGTTAATGCAGGTAGATAGAATTTAATTCTAGATTAGACTGTTTGAGAGCGCAAGAGGGAAACAGAATATAGACACCCTCATTGTCTATTGTAACATTATGGAAGATTATTGAAGCATTGGAGCAAGATCATGCAGAGAGCTGTGTAAGAACACCCATGTACAAATATTTGGATTAATACAAAGAGGTTGATTCAAATTCATGGTTTTGTGTTTGTTCTCTGTGTATTGATGCTGAATGATATGCTCATGAATGCTTGCTTCCTGCTATACATTTGCTTTATGTGTTGTGTATATGATTTCATGTTTTGATTCTGAAATGTGAGAGGAAAGGATAATGGAACGAGTTTCAATAGTTTCTCTATCTGAGTAAGAATTCCTGCTAGGAGTGCAGTTGAAGTGTCCGCAAGGAGTGTGTCGACAAGAATTCAGGGTTGCGTCTCTGAAGCTTAGATAGTTTTACTTTTGTTCTCATTTACTCAAAAGTGCAGTTGGGCACAGGATCCATGAAAGGAGTGCACAAGCCGAGGAAAGTCTCAAAGTTGCAAATCTGAGCAAAGTATCTAGAGACTGCTGCTGCAGGTGTGCGCAGAGTCGGAGGGATTTCAACACTTAAGAGTGTTTGAAAATCTTTCGCAAGGAGTGCGTGTAGGTATTTTCCAAAAAAAAAAAAAACATTGAGTCATGGAAAGCGCAGAAGGATTGAACCTTCGAAAGAATCGAAGGGGGTAAGAGGCCAAGCCCCTTAAAGGTTTGAAGGAAAGTGTAGTAGCAAAGGGCCGCAGGAGGACGAGCTCTCAGAAGGAAGGAATGGATGGACAAAATTCTCTGAGGATATTTCGCGAAGTTCCATGAGCCGTCAGATCTCACGAAGGAACAGGGGAGATATAACGACATATTCTCTAAAGATTCAAAGCTCAAGAGGGGCAGTACTGTAGATCCGATTCACAAGGACCGTCGGATTTACTCAGGGTTGGTCATATCGGGGTTTCATGGATGGAAGTCCCGTGAACATTGCAATAGGAATCATGAAATCACGATATGCGATATCCCGACAGTCAAAGGAACCGTGTGGGGCCAACGGAGTCAGCGAGTGGACAGGTGGCATGATATCTTGGAGTTTCATGGTGAGAAGTCCCGAAACATTTGCATCAGGATTCACGATATTACGAGCTCTGAAATGCCGATGGAGTGAGGGAGTTGAAAGGTCATAGCTCATGTGTGTGCTGGAGTTTCAGAATATCGAGATTCGAGGGTCGGTAAAACAACTTACTCGACATCGCGAGTGCCAAAATCGTGATAAGGGAAATCCCGAAAGGGGAAAGAGAAAGGTTAGCATTGACTGTATCGACATTCGGGGATTCGAGAGTCCAACGCTCGACCACTGACCTCACGAAGTCGCGAAGTCCGATCTCCCGATTGTAAAGAGGGGGATCCCACGAGGATTGTTGTGGGTGCAGATTCCCCGATAGGGAAATAGAAGAACCGGTTAGAGTTCTTTGGCCATGTGAAAGGAAAGATCCTGTGAGCACGCGAACCGCCCGACCTGCGGGTTGAGAGGTAGTGGGCGTGTGCATCACCGAGTCCAAGGAATTCTTTTGATTCCATCAACATCCTCTTCTTGTCATGTTTCCTGCACACTCAAGAAGCCTCATCATAATGCCTATCAATTTTATACATCAATACTAATAACACAAAAAAATCAATACTCAAATCTATAATACTATTTAACTCATAAACCTAATTAGATAATCATATATTACTATGTTTAGTTGGATCACTTGCATGCAAGTGTCCTCAAAGACTAATCAGTGTTATGAAAATGTGGTTAGTGAAAATTGGATGTTACATATACCCCCTCTTGTTTTAAGCTTTGTCCTGAATTTTTTACAATCTAACAATGAAAACTATGATATAGATGCTACTAATCTATATATATCAACTTTAAAAATAAATATGGAAATTGTTGAGGCTTATCATGTGTGTCCTCCCAAGTGATGGCATGTGGAATATAAATGTCCCACTAAAACTTGACCTAATCGACCAATCGATGTCATAGATATTGATTGTGATGGTCTAGTATGTGTAATAGCTTTGCTATGAGAGCGTCCTCATCTGATACCTGCAACGAACTCAAAAAAATAACACATGACAGATATGAAATATAATGATGTAAAAATGAAACATGAAACACATCCTACATATGCCTCAAAGAACTAGGTAAGGCTAGTCGATAAGTCATAGGTCCTTTCTTTTCTATAACTTCAAAAGGTCCCACAAACCTTGGAGAGAGTTTAACGCTATTTCCAAACTTAATCGAACTCTTATGTGGTTTTACCCACAAAAATACTTTGTCAATATGATGAACATCTTCGTAACTCTTTTTTTGGTCTTACGCTTCCTTAATCCTTTTATTTATAGTTCACATATGATCTTCCATTTCCTTAATCACTTTTGGTCCCACCAAGACCCTATATTCTAGTCGATCCCAACTCAAATGTGTCCTACACGATTGTCCATATAGAAACTCAAAATGTGTCATCTTTATCGAATTCTCGTAACTGTTATTATACGTAAATTCTACCAATGGTAAAAATTCTTCCCATCGTTTTTGTTGATCCATCACATACATTCGAAGAATATCTTCTAGAATTTGATTTGTTCTTTCCATTTTTCCATCAGTTTTAGGGTGATATGATGTACTAAAATTTAATGTGTGCCCAAAGCCTCTTGGAAACTAGTCCAAAAACGTCCAGTGAATACCAATCCTCGATCAAATATTATCTTCCTCTGTACACTATGCAACCTTACAATTTCATGTACAAAAATTCAAGCTATGTTAGGTGTTGGATACGTCGTATGAACAGGAATAAAATGCACACTCTTAGTCAAAGTGTGGACAAATACAAAGATAGAATCGTGTATCCTTTCTGTCAATGAAAATACAATAATAAATTACATCGATATAACTTCCCATTTCGATTAAGGAATCGTATGTGGCTATAATAATCCCGTTGGATGTCAATTTCATCCTTCACTTGCTGATTCAAGACATCTTGCCACATAATTAACTATATCATCTTTCACTCCCTTCCAAAAAGTGGTTTTATATATGTCTTTATTTTTATGACTCCTAGATGATCCATATACACTTCTCGATGAGCTTTTTTCAAAATTAAATTTCTCATTTCGTCATTTGGTGGTACATAAATTCTGCCATTTTATCTTAATAGTTCGTTGCTATCCAAAGAATAACCCTCATATCTAGGTATCATCATGGTATCTTGTATGATATTGTCTTTTACTTCCTTGTACCAGTCATCATCCATCTGTAATGATAAGATATTTACTTGTACTAAGAAAATGCCTGCTCTCCGTGTAATGTACCCAAAATTTCCCAAATAAATTTTATTTTGTTAGGTGACATTAAATTTCCTTGAATCTCCAACATTGTTTGTGACACAGAGATAATCCATTAAATATATCTTATTCCTTTATTGTATTCATAGAAGTTTTACTTCCTTGTCATTATCCCTCTTAAAGGTTGAAGGAGACTTAAATTCCACTTGTCTCTTACATTTATATTTCATTATAGTGTCGTTAATGGATTATAAATCACACACTTATATGTGTTGAGGAGTTTTGTGACCATGACTATCATAGCCCTTAGAATAAGCACCAGGTCTATGTCAAGACATGTTATCCATATTAAATCGCATAACAATCTATGTTATATAAGGTATGGGTGATCTAAATAATGGACACACGATCAACACATATCGACATAGGGTTGACCTAGGAGGCATAAGTCCTAAGTGCTAGGATTAAATTTTTATCCATACTAACAATATTGTTTTATCATAGTGCAACGATCATATACCTATACATAACATATTATTATAGCATAGGGAACATATACCTATACATAACATGGGTAAACCTACTCGATTATTAACATGGTCTTCTAATTCTAGGGTTCGACTATTAACATGAATCACCAAATTAAGTGGTTCAAAAACCATTTTATGGTGGATGACAAGTTGGGTCCTGTAGGCATTTAATCCTGGTCTGTTCCATTAATGGTGAAGCATGTCCGATACCTTCCAGAATTGACACTTAGGCGAAAACGCCCAACGTAGGCTCGCCACCTCCCTTGGTTTCACTTGGCAGGGGTATGGGGCGTACTAGCCTCTATTACTCCTCTAGTGAGGACCTCGAGGCAACACTTGTTTTTTTCTTCCCCCTTTGGTATGTAACACAAAACATTCCCATGGTTTGTATTCAACTGGTGATTTTTTAAGGCTTGACTCTGGTGAGCACTGGCCTTTGCACTATATACGATCAATGATTTGATAAGCTTGACCCTAGTGAGTGATGGCATATGTGCTATATAGGACCGATGATTTGGTAAGGCTCGGCTCTGGTGAGCGATGGAAGGAGGCAATGCACATCTGGGTTCTCTATGCGCAAGGGCAAGTAAACATTCTTTTGCTTCAGTTCCCCGTGAGAAGTACTCTGTGAATGTATTCTTTGTTTGGTGCAACGTAAAATAAAAGAGAGGTTCCATGAACAGACTTCACATTTTCTTTTATTTTTTTGAGTATTGAAAATGTATTACAATAGTGCCTATGTATGCATTTTCCTCCTGGGATTCTACTGTGTTTATGGTTCCCTTTGTAATATGGGGGAAACCCTTTAGTTTTAACACTCGGGTTTGAGGGTTATTGTATTTTCTCTTGGTTGGTTGTGAGTCTTCAAGCCTATAGTCATTGCGGTCCCTTCCCATTCAGACCGTGGACCGAATCGTTATTAGAAGTTAACCCTATAATATTTATCAGTGTTATTTTATTCACCATTATAACATTTTTATTCTTAACCTCTAGAATTCGTCCAAAGATCCCAAGACTTGCTGCACTGGTTGATGTTATTCAAACTTGACTATTTAAAACTTTGTAGGAAATTTTTGTAATTTAAATTATGTATATAAATGGAAAATTAATAGGATCTTATTCATTTGAAACAACTTTTTTTGTATCCTGTGGTTGTGAAAATATTTCCTCTACCGAGAAGAAACGTGGTTTATCCCATGACCACCTCAGTAACATCCTTCGCCTGATACAGTTATGGAATTAAATTGTTTATGAAAGGGTTTTCCTATGTTGACCACTCTGCACTAATAAGAGAGAGAGTATACTTGTTATTAACTGCCATTCCTAAGCATGTAACCATTTTCTAATTCATCTGTTGAATGTATGCATAATGAAAATGTGGGGTTCGAACACGTTTTGCACAATTAGGTTTTAACCTTTGTATTGGGTTCTTACTCTAATTTTCTATGCACTCAAACTTGCATAATTTACCTTTCTGTAATGTTGTTTAATTTTAATTATCCATATGTTGCAATTATACTCAGGTCACATCTTGTGTGCCTATATGAATTCTTATAAATTTAATAATTCTTCACTATGATCGTTACCCGAAATAGGAAATTCCACTGTGTGATTTCGGGGAATTAATTTGCAGTTATGTTTAATCGCGACCTTGCCACAATTGACTCATTCCACTCATTTGGTCCTCTACACAGGGTTTGGAGAATTATTATTATGTGTTGCCTATTTGGTTAATATATGCACGGTTTATTTCAATGATAATTGCTTACTGTCATTTTCTCTATTTTACAAGTGAAAAGTTCTATGCATGGATATATGAAATTAATAATGGTCCCTTTATGTTTTGCGAGGGTACCCATTAGTCAGTTTTGGGTCCACTCCTCCTCCTCCTAGATTGTAGATAGAGTGTCGTACAAGGAACAAAAGGCGATCTGGTTTACATCAGAACTCTGGCTAAGTTTTTGAACTGGGTTTATTCTACTATTTAATTTCCATAGAATTAATAGGCTAGCAAGTTACTAAACCCTCATTTTACTTCTTTGCAGGTTGGGAAAGTTGGTGTAAGCAGATGAAGGAAGCATATTACCTCAAAATGTATTCAAGTTCCATGTCCTTCCTTGACTGATCTATGTGCGCATTAACTTCAGTTACATATAGATTCTATGTATACTTATTTAGAGCTCTGTTTACAATATAAGAGGTTGTGGAGTTTTTGGTCTATGGTACTCCAACTGTAATATTTTGTACAATTAGAATGGTTACGTTTTCAAGATACTTTGAGTTCTCTTAAATCACTATATTTATGTGGTAATAAAGAATGTATTCAGACTATTATTCTTTCTATCTATTCTCTACGGTGTTTGCGAATGTATAGATTTGAATAGTAATTCAAAATATATATATTCAATGGCCAATAGGAACATAAAAATAGTTCTATTATTTATTTATATATGAGCGCATGCACACACACACACACATGTGTAGTTAAATATATATGTACAACAATCACATTTTAAATAAACAATATTTTCGGTATCATTTAACTATGATCAACCAAAGTAAAACATGGTCATATAGCCCCTAAGAATTGATTTCACTTATGTATACACAGTCAACATATTCATAACAAATAATAACCATAAATATAACATTGACAAAGGAATACAAGCTGAGATACATATCTGAAACCTGATGCTGGAATACAAATGGAACAACCACGTTCCACCCAACCATAGAATAGAATAGTCAAATTCACTTTTCCTGCTCACCCCCTAGCCTGACCATGAGTCCATAAGGAAAAACTGAATGATCTTCCTTAGCTATAGTAACCATCCACAGATCAGAAAAATCATTTTCCTCACACTAAAATTATTCATACCAACAAATAGTTTATTTTCCCAACATACTAAGCAACGTCCTGCCTCCTCCATATGTTGTTCTTAATATGTAGCCTTGTGCCTAGGTATTTCCTTGCCTCCTTAGGGAAATTTTCATATTTACAAATCCTTGATTTTTAGGGGCTGGTAGTGGCCAAATTCCACTTCTGCCACTTGTAAAAATTAGCCTTGAGGTAACTCAAACCTGTTCCCCACTCATGGAGTCATGGTCAACTATTTTTAACCTGGTTGTTCCATTTGTTTTCCAACATTTAATTTATTAAATGTTTGTCTTACACATGTGTCAAATAAAAGAGGAAAGTTGGGAAAGTCAAATATTTTCCCAGCAGTCATCAAATAATTAATTACAATAATCAAAATTCCAAATTCGAATTTTGCATAAATGGCAAATAATTTCCAAATCCAAATTTTCCAAAAACGGATGTTTATTTCAAAGTTCACTTAGAATTTAATATTCTAAAATTTGAGGATATTACATCCTCTCCCCCTTAAGTATAACACTATCCTCAGTGTTCATTCCTCTCTCGGAATAGGGTTGAATAATATTTCTGCAAATCTTCCTTCAATTCCCAAGTGGCCTCCTCAGGGATAAAGTGCTTCCATTTTACTTTTATGTGGGCGATGGGTATGTTCCATAGTATTTTTTATTTCCTGTCAAGAATTCCCAAAGGTTCCACATGGAACTCGCCTTTTGGTTCCACCTGCACCATGTTCCAATCAATGATGTGAGTAGGATAATGAATATACCTTTTTAATAAGGAAACATGAAAAACATTATGAAATTTTAAGTTTGCAGGAAGTGCTATTTGATATGCCACGAGTTCGATTCGAGTTAAAATATCGAAGGGACCACAAAAATTGGGTGCCAACTTTGAACAATTTCCTAGATTTAGAGAGCTCCTCCTTTCTGTGACTTTCACATACATGTGGTCACCAATTTGAAATTGTTGGTATCTCCTTTTTAAATCTGTGTAGCTTTTCTGTCGGTCTTGGGCCTCCCTTAAATTCTGTTGTACCATTTTTACCATTTTCTCCATTTCCTGGAGCATTTATGGTCCCATCATAAGCATGTCAACTAGATTATCCCAGCCAATCGGGGTTGTGCATTTCCTTCTGTATAATTCTTCGAAGTGACTCATCTTGGTTGATGTCTGATAGCCATTATTGTAAGCAAATTCAACTAAGTGTAGCTACTCCTCCCATTTAGTTGGTTTCTTTCTCACGTACATTCATAACATGTCTTCCAAAATCTGATTCGTTTGTTTGGTCTACCCATCCATTTTTGGTGGGTAGCTTGTGCTAAAATTCAGGTTAGTATCCAATCCTGCAAAAAATTCCTTCCAAAACTTTAACGTAAATTCGACATCTCTATTGGAGATCACCATCTTAGGAATTTCATCCAATCTAAATATTTCTTTCATAAAAATTTCAGCAATATTAATTTCTTTCTAAGTAGATTTCACATGTATAAAATGTGCAAATTTGCTAATTTTATCAATCACTACCATAATCGAGTCATTTTTCTTTTGAGTCTTAGGAAAACCTATGATGAAGTGCAACGAGATAATCTCCGACTTCCATTCTTGTATAGGTAGAGGCTATAGAAGATCGACTGGATGTTGATGTTTAGCCTTTACCTATTGACAATATAAACATTTAGATAAATATTCATCTTTTTCACTCTTCATGTTAGGCCAATACAACAATTTTCTCAAATTTGTTATCATTTTCTGGTATCCTGGATGACCAAAATATGGCCTTTTGTGCAATTCGTCAAGAACTTTTGATTTTAAATCAACAGAATTAGGTATGTACAACCTGTTTTTGAACCTTAGTAGTCCATTTTTATCTAAACTCATATTTGTTTTGTCTAGTTTTTCTGCATTTTCTTGTAATTTTCTTGTTGTTTTAATGTAATTTTTGTCATTATTGCTTGCATATTTTATTCTATGTTCGATGTCATTTTCTTCTTTGATAACACTTATCTCATAAAGTTCGTTAGTCCTCTAACTTAGAGCATCTGCAACTTTGTTTTCTTTACATTTGATGTGTCTTACTTCAAAATCAAATTCACTTAAAAAGGTCATCCATCTCGCTTGCCTTGCATTGAGATCTGGTTGACTGAATAAACATTTTACACCACTGTTGTTGGTTAGTAACAGAAACATTCTCCCCATTAAATAATGTCACCACATTTTCAGAGCATGAATTACGACTTCTAATTCCAAATCATGTGCAATGTAATTCCGTTCATGTTCTTTCAGTTTATGTGATTTGTAACATATGACCTGTCCATCTTGTGTTAAGACACCTCCCAAGACTTATTTTCTTGCATCCACACAAACTGTAAAATTTTTATCGGGATCTGATATACTTAGGATAGGGGTTGTAGTTAATAGTCATTTTAATTTATCAAAGTTGTCTTGACACTTTTGTGACCAAGTAAATCTTATTCCCTTTTTCTGTAGGGATGTAATTGGATACGCGATCTTAGAAAATCCTTCGATAAATCTTCGGTAATAATCGGTAACTCCCATGAATTATCTGATGTCTGCTACATCCTTAGGAATAGGCCATTCCATAATGGATTTTATCTTTTTTGGATCAACTGCAATTCCATCTTGGGATATCACGTGTCCTAGGTATTGTATCTTTCTATCGTAGAAGTCACACTTATCAAACTTTGCATACAACTAATGTTTCCTTAAGGTTTGCAATACTATTTCCAGATGTTCTTCATTTTCTTCTTTCATTTTTTAGTAAACTAAAATATCATCGATAAACACCAACACAAATGTATTTAGATATTGACTGAATATACTATTCATCAAACACATAAAGGTTGTTGGTGCATTAGTAAGACCGAACGGAATTACGACAAACTCATAATGTATGTAACGTGTTCTAAATGTTGTTTTATTTATATATTCGTCTTTTATTTCGTCTTGGTTATAACCAGACCTTAAATCTAACTTAGAGAAGATCATTTCTCGTCCAACTTGGTTAAGAAGGTCGTTAATTTTGGGGAAAGGATACTTATTCTTGATCGTCATCTTATTTAGTTGTTGATAGTCAATGCACAGTCTCAAGGTCCCATATTTGGTTTTAACAAAGAGAATCGATGCTCCCTAAGATGAGACACTTGGTCTGATATATTATTTATCTAACAGTTCTGGCAGCTAAATTTTCAGTTCCGTTAATTTAGGTAGACTCATTCTATAAGGTGCCTTAGATATCGAGGCAGATCCAGGTAGTAGTTCGATAGAGAAATCTATCTCTCTTCTTGGAGGTAGTTCTGGTATTTTGTCCACAAATACATATCTAAACCCATGTAGGACTGCAAAGTCCTCTTAACTGGGTTTATTTACCTGAAAAACATAAACTTGGAAACCTTTGTTCATACATTTCTTAAATTGCATGGCTGATATCTACCTAACCAAAACTGGTTTTCTGATCCCTTGTATTTTTCTAACTGTGTTGTTTTCGTCTCTGTAAATAAGTGAATTTTCATAACAGTTTAATATTACTTTATGTTTCTCTAACTAGTCCATTCCAATGACTAAATCGTAAGATCCTAAAGGTAAAATGTTCAGGTCTAACTTTGTACTTTAACCATCTATGTTGAGTTCACAATCAAGATTATTTTTTTTTACCTTTCTCTTGGTCCCTATTGCTAACTGTACTAACCAAGACTTAGCATGCTTTACTTTCTTGAGCCTGTTTAATTCAACTAAATGAGGAGTGACATAAATATGAATAGATCCCGGGTCAATTAATATGGAAATGCAGTTATCATAAATTTTACCTTCAACCTCCACGATAGTGGATTGATGATCAACTTGCCTGACATCCATAGATGCATTAATTTTGTGCATGCTTCTTCCCATATCTCCTACTTTGAAACTTCTTGCAGGTTATGGACTGTAGTTCTTACCGTGGAAATTAAGCGTGGACAATTTCTCCTCAAGTGAGGTTCTCCACACTCCCAGCACTTCAATGGTTCTATGGGGAAGTCCCCAACTTTCTTGACTCCCAGGTTAACTACTCTACATCCCCCTTGAGTGCTCTAGGTGTTCGAATGATAATCCTTATTTTGGAAACTTTTTGCCATATTACAGAAAGGGGTTGGTTGGAATCCTTTCTTTTGTTGATTCATTATGTCATGTTTCTTGTCCTTCCATGACTTGGGAATTTCAGACCTCTATTTGTACTCATCATAGCACATCCGAGCCTTTCTAGAAACTTCATTTAAGGACTTGGTTTTTTCAAATTCAATTTTTTCTTTGTACGATGGTGGTAGACAGCTTAAGAATCGTTGTATCTTTACTTTGTCTTCCTTTATGTATGGTACAAATCTCAATAGTTCCATAAATTTATTTATTAGATCGTCCATGGTCATTTGTCCGAGTCTTAGCTCATAGAATTCCTTAGTTTTTCTTTTGTAGTAGATTTATGAAAATATTGCTTCTTGATAAAAAAATTAAAATATTACCATTGCATTTGTTTATCTTTCAATCCCTTAGCCAATTTCAGGTCTTGCCACCGGATACTTTCTTTTCCCTTCAACTTGTAGATGGCCATTCTGACATTCGTATTACTAGAGTAGTTGTAAATATGTAAGTATTTCTTTATATCTAGTAGCCATTCTTCAACCTCTTCACCCGTCCATGATTCTCCATCAAAGGTGGATGGTTTTATTTTCTTGAATTCTCCTTCCAGGTGATCTACTTGTTTTTTTTTTTCTCGTTGTTGTTTTGTTTCCTGTTGTGTGTGTGTCCTCAGAAGAAATATCCTCATTTTTTGTTTCATAACCGGATTTTTTAGAGGACCTTTTGTTGAATTATTCTTATTTTTAATTTTCCTTTGGGCTCCTCTTGGTTACCATACTGCGTATCAACATTTCAATTATTTCTAACTGGTTTTCCTGTTCCTTTTTCATCTTTTCATTATCTTCTTTAAACAATTGTAATTCCATGATGAGGTTCTTCATTGTTTCCAAAAACTAGGTGGAAGAACTTCATTCGCTATTATTCCCCGGTTCTTTAGGAATTCCTTGATTTGGATTCTCTTCAGGTTTGAATTCTTCTTCATTCTGTGCTAACATTATCACAAAAGACCAATTTTTTTTTTTTCTGTTTGTAACAGTAAACATATTTGTTAGTTTTTCTTCAATAAAAATAAAAGAATTAAAATAATTTTGGCCTGTCCCCAAGGTCCAAGTGTTGTAACCTTCAAATATTATACCATATGTAATGTACCCTAAATTTCCCAAATATATATATATATATATATATATATATATATATATATTTAGGGGACATTAAAGTTCCTTGAATCTCCAACATTGTTTGCGACACAAAGATAATCCATTAAATATATCTTATTCCTTTATTATATGCATAGTAGTTTTACTTAATTGTCATTATCCCTCTTAAAGGCCCAAGGAGATTTAAATTACACTTGTATCTGTTATTGGGTAAATTGGTAGATGTAGACATGAACTAATGCCCCTAGATCCACCTAGATCTAGAACAAAATGATACGGAACAAGACGCTTCCCCTAAGTTGTGATAATTGAGTTTTACTACCAAAAATAGGAATAGATAACATACCTTATGAATTGCTTCCTTATATCTTTGTTGTCCCTAGTTCACTTCAGTGCTCTTGCAGAATCAGATCTGCGATAATAAAACCAACCAACATGAAAGCAATAATAGAAGAATTCAACGACAACCTAAACATGTGATAAATGAATCATGTAATAAAATACTAATCATTTTATGGGAAAGGAACGTGTCATCGTATTATATTAATGAAAAGTAGAAGATACAACCGAATTGCCTTGATGTCGCAAGTTCCCTTTTAGTGGTCCTTTGTCCCAATACACACATACACTTTCTCTGAAATTCATATGAAGATGATCCACAAAATCTTGATGGACAAATGGAGGCCTCAAGCATCACTAAGAATAGGATTCTTCACACAATCTTTAGTCTATTCTCTCATTAATTCTTTGCCTGATATTTCTCAACTATGATTACATTTTTCCATGAGAAGCCCATGATTATATAGAAGAAGGTGAGGTAATTAAAAGGATGAGGATGATCCCACCAAATTAGAGAAACCAGTAGGATCACATCCATACAGACACCACCTCACATTCTAGAAGATTCCCCTTGTAGAAACTTCGTGAAACCTCTTTCATCTTTTAGCTTTGGAATGTCATCACACCATGCCTATATAGAAACCTGCGGAAATCCTGTGGGCCAGCTATAGGGAAGCCTGCAGAAATGATGGATTTCTGCACTGTGTATTATGGGCAGCCTACAAACCCTTTCTAAAAAGAAGCTTTGTCAGGTAGGAAAGAAGCTACTCTTCTCAGAAAAAAGCCATGTTGGGATCCTGAACACATGTCTATGATGTCATCATCAGAATGACCAAAATAATGTGTAACATAATGCCCCCCAAAGTATCGGGCTGGAACTCGTGACAGCGAAAATACTTTGTAAAAATGCATGTGTGTGTTAGGAACTAAGAGCACACCAATTAGGAACCTGAAAACAATCAATAATCCGCATAATATTACATCATGTATGAAGTAGGAATTTCCATGTTCAGAATATAAATGATTGACATCATAAATATAAATCATGGCCACCAATTATACAGTGTGGATCCATGTCATCGAGATTCTACATAACCACCAGGAATACACCGTGGATCTATGTATAGGAAAATTCAAACAAACACATAGCCACGAGACATACAAAGTGGATCTATGTGCCAACTCAAATCGTAAATACTCCATCACAACCTAGATAAAAAATGATGAGGTCTAGGGTCTTCAATCCCTTCATCCGCTAGTACAAATCTGGCCATGTGATTACAAGTGCTGAAGTCAAACATGGTCAGAAACCACTTGATTACCGGTCGTTTAATGAAAACCATTAACAAGTGGGAGGGAAATCATCATTGATGTCAATGACCCCCAAGGTATGACAGTACAATCCAATGAGTGTGAATAAATGAGTTGAAGTTGAACACTCAATGGAATTTCTCGATCAGGGATCTATGATGTAAATCCATTGTTGAAAGCGAAAAAACCTGCCATTGAGGCATGCAGGATCTAAGGTACTAATTAGTTTCTAAGTCTCGTTCCTGGATAATGAGCTGAAGTCGACATAAAAAGGCTCATCACATGAGGGCCTTGATGTATCCCCCATCAAATGACATGAAACATGTAACAGATTTAGGGTAGAGCAAAGTACGAATATGATTTGGAACGGACACACGGAAGGACAACATGATAGGAATTGACAATTGAAGATGGCTGACTCAATAGAGGGCTCGGTTGAAATTCTCTTGAACATATGGATGGCACGACGTTGGGCTTGGCAGTATTGACTCAAAGACGACCTAAGATATGAAGTTGCAGAAAGTTAGACGAGAGGCAAATGGATTTCCCAACCCAGATTCAAATGATAAAGGGGGTACCATGTTCAATAGCGATGCTTACTATCACTAACAAAAATATAGAGACACATCCCTTTCCCAAATTTACCCCCACCATTTCTGGCGAGTACCTCTTTATTTTTACACAAGCTTGAGGAGGATAACATATGCTTGTGGGTGTAAGCTCATCCTTTGGAAGAGTCCCACAGAGTATTTTTAACGAACCCTAAGAAGGAGTGGTTCAGTCCCCTATGGGTCTGTCGATGTTTGTTTAATGAGTCCAAAGATAGAAAACTCGAAGGTTTTTCATGTTTATAGAGTCTGGAAAAACACTTAAAAGAGAACTCTCTTAGTTCCTTTTTCATAAAATAGTTCGACGGGACCAAAAAAGTGATAAATTATCGCTCATCGAACGTTTTATTCAAATACTTTTACAAGCATAAGAAAAACAAGTTTTCTCAACAATCTTTTCATTTTTAAAGAGTGTGAAAAGAGATTAAAGATTACTTTGTAAGTTTCGTTATTTTTGTGTTACCACGACGAGTATGAAAATACGACAAAAGTATAATCGATCATGTTCTCAATGTTTTTTGAGCACGAGAATGAACAAATACTACGCTCGAGGTATTTTTTAAAAAATCCTAAAAAGTAATCATACACATGACGAAAAAGATAAACACATCACCAAAAAGTGTCTATACTCCATTGTTTGGAACCGTAGCCTTCTCATCTGCGAGAAACAACACTTGCAAAATCATTAGGTTTTTGAGAAAATATATTTAAATAATATAAAATATATTTAGAAAAAGTAAAAAATGATATAAATAGAGGTAAGAACTCATTTTCACTATTTCATTTGTATTTGATCAAAAAACATTGTCCAAAACCCCTTTTTCACCTCGGATTTTGGTGGTCGATTGTGGAGGCCTCGAGCGATCATTCGGAAAATGGTTTGCGTGAAAAAAATAAGTGCCTCATCCTATTCATTTTTAACAGTTTAAAATTCATTTTAATCAGTCAAAAGATATATTTTTGGGTGACTTTTTGGACCATGGGTGCGTGTTGGGGCCGCCATAGGTGCCCTATATCGGGTCCTGCGGAAATCAAGGATTTCCATAGGCACCTAATGGTCCACCTGCGGAAACTCCACTCTGTAACCAAGGCCAAGTCGCGGTGGCATAAAACCCACAAGAAAAAGATACGGTGGATCAAAAGGAATTTCAAATTATGATAACTGAAGGTGTTAACTCCTTTCTCTCCATTCCCATGTAGGTATTTTGATTGCAAAAATGTTAGAATGGAGAGAAAGGAAACATGAAGACGACGATACAATGGATTTGAATGATCCGGGTACTATAAATTCCCTAAGACAGTGTGGTCTATTAAAATTCTTCAAGATCCAGGGCATGAGAGCCCAACTGAGACTGTTGGAATATTTGGTGTGAATGTGGGATGTGGACCAACAAGTATTCCATGTGGGAGTTTATGTTATTTTTTTGGACATTGAAGACATTTACTTCTTCACAGGGCTATCTTGTCCTGGGGAGTGAGTGACCTTAAGAGGAGGTCGAGGTGGAGGTTTACCAATGAGTGAATATATTATACTCTATTGTGATCCCGGGGCCGAATGACGCAAGGGTAAGGTGGCTATTAGAGGGCTTCGAGATATTACCTTGAGAACCATCATATTCACCATTGCATGGATGATAGGGAGTGATTCTCCACACATGGATTTGCAGAGTCATTTCCAGTATTTGATAGAATGCACAGAACTTCATGTGTTCAATTGGTGTGATGGGTTGCTCCATAGCATGAAGAGCCAATTAACCTAAGACAATGTGGTCTATTAAAACTATTCAAGATCTAGGGCATGAGAGCCCAACTGAGACTGTTGGAATATTTGGTCCGATTGTGGGATGCGAACCAACAAGTATTCCATGTGGGAGTTCATGTTCTTTCTTTGGACATTGAAGACATTTAATTCTTGACAGGGTTGTCTCATCGTGGGGACCAAGTGACCTTAACAGGAGGTCGAGGTGGAGGTTAACTGATGAGTGAATATATCAGACTCTATTGTGATCCCGAGGCCGGATGACACAAGGGTAAGGTGGCTATCAGAGGGCTTTGATGTCTGACCTTGAGAACCATCCTATTCACCATTTCACAAATGGCAGGGAGTACTGCTCCACACATGGCTTTGCATAGATATTTCCAGTATGTGATAGAATGCACAGAACCTCTTGTGTTCAACTGGTGTGATGGGTTGCTCCATAGCACGAAGAGCCAATTAACCAAGAGAGAGAACGGGGATCTAAAATAGTTTGGGTACGTATCCATTTTGGTATCTTTCTTCCTAGAAAGAGTCCCTCACTTTCTCTTATAGGTAGATTGGAATATACCAGCACCACAAGATCCGCGGATGAAACAATGGTGTGATATCATGTCCCGACATGAGACAGGCCCAATTATTAGATATAATGACACATTTTTTCATTGGTTGGAGCCCCATATCTTGATGATTGATGACTACGCATATGATGGGATGGATTTCAGCAATGATCTTGACTTAGTGTTACCTGAGGGTTTTCAGTGGGGGGAACTAGGTGAGAAAGACATTTTGCTTTTATATTGTTTTTGTAAATGTTTTCAAAATATTAAATGTTTTTATATGTTTTTGAATCCAATAACTAACAAAAACATCCTGACTATGTAGATGTAGGGTCGTTCAGGCCCCCAGGCACCTCCCATGTCCATAGGAGAGGGGAAGTAGCAATATTGGAAGGATGGGATGCATATGACTACGAGGTGATCAAACAAAATCTGGAGGGTTTAACTGCAGGGATCCCAGACATGTCCATTGGCGAGGTCCCGCGACGTTTCCAATGCCATACTGTAGGCATGGCTGGTCCATTGAGATGATTGCTCCATAGGGTAGCACACGCAGTAGTGTGTTGCCGAGAGTAGCATCCATGATACTATTTTTGTAGAAGCTATGAGATTCATTTTCAATATTTTGGTCTTCGGACGTAAAACAATCTTTTTGTAAAAACTTTTGATCCTTATATATATACATGATGCTTATACCGACTTATTTTTATTTATATGATACATGTGATGTGTGATTTGGTTTTATAAATGTCTCAGATGTATGTCTAACACATAATTAGCTAACGCATCAGTCAATGCATTTAGACATCTAGGAATGTGTTGATACTCAATATAATCAAAATAACGTTCCAAGAGGGGAATTTGTACATATACCCATAACAAAGTAGGACTTCGAATAGCATATACATTACTTAACTGTAACACCACTAGCTATGAATCAAGTCGTATAACCAAATGATGGATCCCAAGTAATATAACTTTAGTTAGCAATTCGATAACTGCACTATACACTGCTATATTATTGGACCGAGGAAAACACCATGTAGACTGATAAGTTCATTTGTGGGTGAATAGATTGCCCATGCAGTAGAAGGTAGGTTCTGAGTACTACAACTAGCACCATCAGCGAAGCCAAGGTAGGGTAACGAAGACTCCGACATCTGAAAAACAATAACAATGCAAGATAAGCGGTCGAGGGTAGAAACCGAACAACGAAAAAAAATGCACAAATGTAGCACACAACAGTATGATACAGTAAAATACAAGTACTCATGCAGAGATAGTCTAAGCATAGTACTTCTTCAAGTAAAGTCCATTTCTAGGTTCACTTAAAGGAATTCCATCATAATCTACTAACTCATAAGCTTCCTTCTCCAACACTCGTTTGATGATATAAGGGCCTCGCCACATGGCCTCGAATTTTTCGGCTCCTAGCAAATCACGATCTTGTTCATAGAGGAGAACTAGATCTCCCTCAGAGAAAGCACGTGGTTTGACATGTTTTTCATATTGGGATTTGATGTGTTTCTTCTGGGTTTCAGTAATTAGGGTGGCATCACGATAGGCTTCGTCCAATTTCATCGGATACAACATACATTCTTCTTTAGCAGAGGTATTTGGGAGAAGTTCAATGGCTAGTTTTGATGATGGAATTTCACATTCAATCAGTAGGATAGCTTATATACCATACACTAGTTGGAAATGTGTAAACCCTGTGGCAGACTTCACGGAAATTCGATAGGCCCATAATGCTGAGAACAACATCATGTGCCATCCTGTTTTGTGAATTCCTATAATCTGTCGAAGCATGGTGATAAGAACCTTGTTGATCACTTCGACTTGGCCATTGGATTGCGGATAGTAGGGGGTTGAGTTTTCATGTCAAAGACCCAAATTTTATGTAATCTTAGACATCATGAAGTTTCAAAAGTGGCTATCATGATTAGTGAAAATAGACTGTGGGATTCTAAATCGTGTGATGATGTGATTGAAAATGAAAAGTGTTGCAGTTTTTCCAGTGTTGTCGAATGTAGGCATCACCTCGGCTCATTTCATGAAATAATCCACGCATACAATAATGTATCCATGCCCCCTGACTGAGTGAGGGTTACAGTTCATGAAATCGATACCCCATTTAGCGAAAGTTCCAATGGAAACTACAAGGTGTAAGGGAGCGGGATGAGATCTTATCTTATTGTTGTATGTTTGGCAAGCATGGCATTTTTGAACGGAAGTAATACACTCTTTAAATAAAGAAGGAAAAAAATACCCAATGCATAAGATATTCTGGGTAGTACCATACCCAGACATGTGACCACCACATGCTCCATAGTGGTAGGCATTTAAATCTTTCTTAGCTTCATCATAGGTGAGACAACATTGAAAAATAGAGTCAACCCCATGGCGATAAAGAGTGTCAGAGAGGATGATGTACTGATAGGCTTCGTAGCGTATTCAATCGACGACGACGGCCGGTGCTAGACAAATCGGGTCGGAAAGTATGAGTTTGGAGATAAACAATAATATCCCCATACCAAAGGTCATCAGAACTGATTAGAAAAAGAGACTCATTGGGTAAAGAGTCCTATGCTAAGTTTTCTGTCTCAGTGTAGGGAAGGTCACATATCAGTTCAACAAACAACAAGGATTTCTAAGACTTATCACATTTGAATTCTAAGTCAAACTCCTGGAAAATGAATATCCATTTGGATTATTTTCCCCCGAGCAATTGGCGGGTAAGAATGTGTTGCATGGGGTTGCAATCCAAAATTATAGTGGTCTTGCGTGGTAAGATATAGTAACGAAATCGTTGGATGGCTTGGACAACTCCCAAGGCTAGTTTTTCAACATGTAAATACTTGACTTCGGTAGTTGTGAGACTACGACTCAAATAATAAATGAGATGTTCATCATGTAAATCTTCGTCTTGGACCAAAACCATGGTGATGGTCGAATCTGAAGCAACAAGATAAAGCAAATAATATCAACTATAATCGGGCGGGAAAAGTAGTGGGGTGCGGGTTAAAGTCAATTTCAAAGTGTCAAAGGATTTGTTGGCAGTGGTGTCCCATACAAATTCAGAGTCTTTCTTTAATAATCGAGTAAATCTGAGTGTTAACTCAGTGTAGTTTGGGATAAAACGACGTAGAAAGTTTGCCTTCCCTTGCAAACTTTGTAGCTGGTGAAGTGAAGAAGGAGGAGGGAGATTGAGAATCGCCTCAAATTTCAAAGGAACTACCCTGATCCCTTCACGTGAAACAATAAAACCCAAGATTTTTCTGGATTCCATGCAAAAGGCACATTTGTGTGGGTTAAAGCATATACGATAAAACCGACAGTGAAGGAAAATGGCTCGTAGGTGGGCATGATGACCACTACGATGCATGGAATGTGTTGGTAGGTCATCTAAGTATGGTTGTACAATGTTCTTAATATCATGGAAAACATAAGACATAGCACGTTGAAACATTGCACCGACGTTCTTTAAACCAAAGGGAAGTTTTTGGTAGGCAAAAGTGCCCCAAGGAAAAATAAAAGCGGTTTTGTGTTGATCCATGGGTAAGATATTGATTTGATTATATCCAGAGAAATTGTCCATCAAAGAGAAGATTTTACTTCCGGTGCAATCATCGACGATTTGGTCAACGAAGGGGGTAGGAAATTTGTCCTTAGAACAAGCATTGTTGATATCCCTATAATCAACACAAACACGGATCATACCTTGTTTCTTGTTAACCAGAACTAGATTGGATACCCAATCAGTCAAAGCCACTAGATAAATAAAGATGACTTTAAGAAGTTTTTCTACTTCAAGCTTAATAGCAGCCTCTTTACGGGGGTGGACCAGACAAAGTCTCTTCCGGACGGGTTTGGCGCTCGAGTACGTCTTGATTTTGTGTACAACAATATTGGGGTCAATGGCGGGCATCTTTTCATAGCTCCACACGAAGATGTGACGAAATTCTTGGAAAAGTGACTTATATGTGACAAAATCCTGATTGGAACAAGAAGCTCCTATGTGGACATTTTCAACAACTCCAGGTTTAATAGAGATGTCAAGGGGGATGGTGGGTGAAATTTTACTTAAGTTCCCTTCATATAACACATCGTGTGTGGAGTCAGGAACCGAAGCAATAACAACAATGGTCGACGAAGTTGATATCTGTTGGTAACTCTCGATGGTGTGTTGTTCGAGAAAGAGAATGGAACGATGATTTCCATCATCCTAAGGGGTATCTTCCATTGATAGAACCAACATAATCATCTCGTATGTCGAAAAAATAACATGAAAAGGATCAAGAGATTAATCATCAAGAGAGGGAGTAGAAGGGTCAGCCGATTGAATGTCTTGGTAGGCGGATTCAACCAAAATTAAAGGCATCTATTCATCATAGCAAAGATAATCACCAGGTGGTCAAAAGACATGGGAGTTTCATGGATGGAGGTGGATATAATGTTAATCGAGGTAACCAAAGGGGGTGGAACGTCGGGTGATGGGATCAGAAATGTACCCATCAGAGTGGAATATTTTAGTAGAACCACACCGACATTCTCATACCTAGGGGGTGTCTTTGCAATGAAAGGTACATTGTTGGTACATGTATCAGAGTTAAAGAAGGATAGTTGGTCTACTATAACTACTTTTCCCTGATGTGGAAAGCGCACGATGTGGAAAAGAGTAGACACAACTACACGCATTGAATAGATCCAACTATGGCCAAGTAAAAGGTTGTAATCGAGAGGAGCGTCAAAGACCTCAACTTCAACATTGACCATTTTGCCTTATAACATAATAGGAAACAAAGGGAGTAAACTGTAAGGTTTGAAGCCAGATCCATTAAAGGCTTTGAGCATGTTAAGTGATTCAGTTAAGGAAGGAGAGCCAATGTCTTTCTAGCATGCAATAGACATGACACACGTCGAGGCACCATCGTCAATAACAATTCTACAAATGTTCTTGTCCACGACAACAACTTGTATTTGAAATCCGAGATGAGGGGGTAACCTTGGAATGTGATATTCCAAGTCAAAGATTATTGAATTTGTATCCGTAGGGTCGATTCCACCAATATATTTCAATAGTCCCTTCCATTGTGTAGGACAACTCTAAAGGATTTCAAGGGCTGACATCACGGACGATGCTTGGGCTAGATCCTCTACAATACTGTAGTTTTGGGTAGCACGCACATGAGGATTGAAAGTAGACTTTTGAACCATGCCCTTAGGAGGAGGGTGAAGGACTGTATCGAAGCTTGGTCATTCGAGATGAAGAGGACCATTGGAAGGTGGAGCTGAGGGAGATTGTTTAACCAACGAAGGTGGTATATTGTCAACTTTCTCCTTGTAGGAAAAGTAATATTTGGCTCGAGTGGTAAGTGCGATGTCATTCTTCTTCGAATCACCATTACACATAAGTACGTAGGAGGTAGTGGAGGAAGAAGGTTGATCATGGATGACCAATTGAGCTTGTTGTTGAGAAGGGAAGGGTTGAGATGAGACGATAGGTGTAGGAGATTTTGGGGTCCCTTGAAGGAACTTTGTGACCTCGACACATCTTAGAAAATCCTTCGTGTAGTGATCATCACCACAGGTAAGGCAAGGATAGTGAGGTTTTCATTTGTCCTTATCATCAACAGATTGTGAATTGGTCTTGTTGGATTGTGGGTTGTTATTTTTATCCTCCTTATTCCTAACCTTCTCTTTTTAAATTTTTTCTTACCAGTACGAGTCGATTGAACAACATTCACTTCTGAATTTTTACGGGTGGGAGGAGTGGGCATTGGAGTAGTTTGAACATTAGAAGCATGGGATTTGGGATTGGTATGAGAGGCCTGCGTAGATTGAGGTTGATCATGGAAAGTACCTATCACACCATCAACAACATGAGAAGCTACTGGGGTTTTTGAGGTGGTCGTGGTATAAGGATGAGGTGCGTCAGGGAGAAAATTGTAAAGAGTATCGGTTTATGAATAAACGAGATTGTGGTACTGGGAATGAATGATCTCTTGTTCTTTTGTGACAACTCCACCCATGGAAATATCTTTAGATATTTCATTCACAAAATATTTCGTGAACCACTCTGCCAATAACTGATCGGTAAGATTGAGTTTGATTAAGCATCGTCTTCATCTCCACTCATGAATTTGATTGTAGATATGAGTGGATTTATTTTTCTTGAAAGAACTCAAAATATCGGTTCTCGTTTCATAATCGATTGGTCACTGGTAATGAGTGAGGAAATCCATATCTAGGTTATTAAAGTCAGCGAAGAAGCCTCATGGTAATTCTATATACCACTTGGTGGCTGAACCCGTGAGAGTTCATTGAAAAAGATGTAACTGAATGGAGTCATCCGTCAAAGAGTTGGAGGAACACCGAAGGTGGAAAGTCATTACAGGATTGTTCGGATCCTCTCTTGGTTTACCATCAAACTTAGGAATTTCAGATGGTAATTCCTAGACAAGTCAGGTAGATCCAAAGTGGCTAAGAAGGGTAACTGTCTATTCACATGAGGGTACTACTGACTTCATGGAGGAAGTCTCGTTCATATACTAGTAGGACCGTAAGCAATTTTCATATGATGCGAAGATCCTGGCATATTCGGTTGTGGATGTGGAGGCAGGTATCCCATGGGGTTGTACTAATTAGGGATGCTCCCTTGGAAAGGGACACTAGATTGAATGTTTGAACTCCAAATGGGATTGGAAGTCTCGGGTTATGGTTGGCCTGTACTATGGGGTATGAAAGAAATGAATTGAGGTTGTTTCCCCCCAGTCGATTGAACATTACCCTTGGTAAGAAAATCCCAATACTGGGCCGAATTCGCTGGTACGTTCTGTCCGTAAGGTGGGGCAGGTGGGGGTTTTCCTCCAACCGAAGGTTGTGTCCCAATTGGGGTTTGGCTTCTAGGTGGGGGTTGGCACCTAGGGTTAAATTGTCTACCAACGAGAATATGGTAATTATGTGTGAAAGACTGAGTGATGCCACTAGGGCCGACGAAAGGTGGATAAGACCCTCTGGAGGGGGGTTGGGGAAGTGTCGGAATAAAACCGACAATAGGATTATGCCCAGGAGGAGAGAAAACTCCAGATACTCCAGATGGAACCTGAGTAGGGATAGGGATAGAAGCATTTAACGGATGATATCCAGGGGGAAGTGATGGGGCGAGTCTAGGCAAATGTGGTGTGCCAATGGGGGCTTGTCTAGCCACCGTATTCCTGGTGGGAATAGTCGTAGTATTTGGGACCATTGTAGAATGGGCCATCTTAAGTGGGATGGTCGAGTTTGGATCCACCGACTAGGTGTCGGAACCGCTGAACAGATAGGCATTCGTAATGGGAGAATGATCTATATCAGATGTTTCAGGTAGCTCGTTTTCGACAAATATATCGACACTTGTGCCGTCTCTAAAAAGATCCCGTATCAGAATGTGAGTAGACCAAAAGGGATCTTGATATTCAGGGCCTATGAATGGTCCAGTTGGTACTCCATAAGTTTCAATAATAATATCTCCAAAAGAATTTACCCGAAGAATACGTCTCTCAGAACTATGAGGAATTCGAAAAGACTCTAGAGAATCAATGACTCGAAATTGTTCTAGAGAGTCATTTCCTTCCACTGATGTAGTGGTAGTGTCTTGGACCTCACTCTATTGAGGAGATCCCTCCAGTGGGTTTGTAGGCAAGGGTTGAGAACCTCCCAGATCTTCTGGGGGTATTCCTTGCATTCTACATGAGCGGCGTGGAGGGTCAATGTTGGCGGAGATAAATATCTTACAAAATAAACTCTATGGCCAACTATGGAAACAAATATCATTCGTTAATAAAATCTAGAGTTCAAACCAGGCACACAAAAATTCTCGTTTCGAAGTCACTAGTTGGTGATGAAATCCAACATCGCGAGACAAAGATAAGAAGGGGCTGGGCTAGGGGGGAAAAGTTACGTTGACAACCTGCTTAACAGATTTACACCCTGGTGCAATCTCCCACACATAATCATGGGTATACCCTCCAAGGAGCCCGAGTGAGTCTGGCCAACGTCAATTCTAGGTACCATGAAGACTTGCCCCTCCACAGTCACCTTGTGTAAGACCCTAAGAAGATAGGCTACTAAAGTTACCAAAAACAACAATGATGCCTGGGGAAACAATCGATAGTCCGATCCACATGCAAGGGCATGGTATCTAGCCCGAAATCAACTTGAGAGGATTCCACTCATCATTGTGGGTATACCTTTAAGTGACCCCCGTAATATGTGCAATCTCTACACTGAGACCAAAAACGCAGGGTGAGTAACTTTGCCAATCTCAATGTGACCTCAGGTTTGACCCTTGTGTGAGAAGGGCTTCCCAGGACAAAATGTTGCAAATGGATTTGAACACTCCCTATCACAAGATACTATTGTGTGTTTTGTGCTTTGGAGAGTGTGTCTCACTTCCTATTCCAAATCTCTAGCCTAGCTAATGTTGGTGTAAAAGATCCCTATAAAATAAAAGTTACTACTTGAGTTTTAAATTTCGCAATGTTTTTAAGAGGTTGTTGTTACTCGAGAGGTAGATGGGAATGAAACTGATGTTGTGTAAGACTTTAACCCAATAACGTGCAAAAATAAATGAATGATGCAAACTTTCGTTGGATGAATTCTATATACAGTAGGGAGAAGATCTTATTTTCTATAACAATATGAACTACAACGTACAATTCCTTTTCTTTGAATGTAATACGAAACAATCATCAACAATGTAATTTCACTATTCGATCTTTTTCAATTTTTTGAATGCCAATATTTTCCATATAAATGATTACCTAAAAGACTCAAAGACCTTAATTTTTTTTCGTTCAAAAACCAAAACATGGATCACACTAAGAAAGGATAGGCAATAAATGAAAATGAAACACTCAGCAAACACCTAAATTGATCTTTCAATGGAGATAAAAATAAAAAATGATAAGAAAATGTTTTTTCAAATGTGAATGAAAAATCATTTTTTTTATTTTATCATAAAGCAATCCAGAAAGTGTAACCAACCTAAAACTCCAAATCCAATCGAAGACCTTTAATTGAGAAAGCACTCAAACACAAGTTCAGAGATTATACCCTTGCTGATAAAAATCAAAAACAAAAATTGGAAAAAATAAAAAAGAGAGGTGTTCGATCTCCGAAACCAATCTAGAGAAAACTTAAACAACAAGAAAAAGTCAATATCTGGCATTAAAAATCCCTTCCCACCTGACTAAAGAAAAACTGGGACACAGAAGAAGCCAAAACCCAAGCCAAAACATTTTTTCAAATGTCGTTGCAGGCAGGCAGTATAACACAGTGCAAAAATGTATGATTTCCACGAGTCAGAAACGTGCAGGGTGTGGAAATCCCGCGCTGGAAGGAACTACCAGGGTGTGGAAATGAATGGTGGTGTAGACCCCTTCTGACCCTCAGGCCAAATTTTTCTCACAGGATTGTTCAATAACCTTCCCCTTGAGCCAAAGCGACTCTTTGATTCCTCACTGGAATCTCAAATTCTTGATCCACAGGTCCTTCTTCTGTCACGACCTCTCTACACGTCTGTGACTTTTTCCCCGACAGGAAATTATATTTTGGGTTTTGGTACTTTCTATTTCCCGATGTCAAGAGTCCTTGACTCCTCGACCTTCTGATCTCCGAAATGCCGAAATGTCGAAAATACTTCAATCAATGATTAGCCCCATGGGATATACTTTGGTCCATATGACCACTTCTCATAAGATATCCATCCTATTTCTTTCGAGATTTATCAATACAAGAGCCCGACCTCTTGTCAATGGGACTCCCGAATTCCCAATTTTCGAAATCCCAATGGACTCTTCCTTTCGGGATTTTCCCCAAAATCCTAGATTGCTACCACGTGTCCTCCCTCAGATGGACGGTCCTTGTTGTTTCGTGATTTCACGAATTGCGACCCCCAGTGACACATATCCTCTGTGAACTTGAATCCCCGATATCTGAAATACCGATGGAATCTCAATCTCCGCCACGTGTCCTCCACGGATGGACGGTCTAGATCGTTTTGGGACTTCGCCAAGTGCGAAGTCAAAATGCTCACCTTCCTCTTCTATTTCCCGATGTCTGAATCCCCGAAATGGGTGATCTTGCGACACACGTCCTCTTTCCAATGGACGACTGAGATCCTTTTGCTATTTCGGGACTTTCTTCGTGGAGTGCCCCAACTTCTTGTCCTCGATACCTCTGAAATCCCGAAGTTCGAAATCTCGATGTGGGTGATCTCGCAACATGTGTCTTCCTCTCGGATGGATGGCTCAGATCTATTTCGAGACTTTCACTGTGAAGCATCTCGACCTCTCATCATCAGGACTTCCGAAATCCAAAATTCCGAAATCCTGATAACTCTACACTCTTCAGGACTTTTTGGATTTCTCCACCCTATGCTTGAGGTTTAAACCTCGTGCAAATTTTGACCAATCTGACGGCTGTCGTTGATCCGTGTGAGATCCAACGCTCACAATTGCTCCTGTTGTATGCACCTTCTACGCTGCTCCCTAGATGTGGAAATCCAACGGTCTAGATCTCTTTCTCAGCTTGATCCGATGACAATTGAGCCCCTCCTGAGCTTCTGCACTTTCTTCCTAGACTCTGAAGAATTTCCAAGTGCTAAAGGCCTCGGCCTTTGCTCCGTTTTGCGACCCTTGCAACTATGAACTCATGTGTAAAAGCACTCTCCCTCCTAAACTTGACTTTCTCTGAAACCTTAAGAGGTTTCCATGACTCCTGCACTCCTTTCAGAGTCTCTACATGCTCAAAGGTGTTATCTCTTTTGAGATTTTCCTGTATCTTCGACCTCTAAGGAATTTATCCTTTTTCCTCTCCTTCAAATGGAGAATTTTTTTCCCTCCTAGAACTTCTTCACTTAAGCAACCTCTTGCTGAGTATGCAGGGTGTTCAGTAACCCTGTGAAGATCCTTCTCTGGATTCTTCTTCAAATTACATAACTCAAAGAGTTCTTTTCTCCTGCGCCTATCTGCACATCTACTCAATTCCCTCCTGGCAAAGTGTCTCCTCACAGAACATCCAACAGTTATACCCTCTTCTATGCACTCTATGCACCTGCTCAATTCCCTCTTGGCAGAGCTCTTAGAATCCTTAGTGATTTTGGTTCTCCTTGAACTCACAGTAGAGTTCTTCTGTGCACTCTATGCCTGTGCTCAATGCCCTCCTAGAAGATCCTTACATAACTCATCAGATATTTTGTCTGCAACTGTGTGTCTCATACACAGCCTTATCTCCAAGGTATTCAACAACCTTGAGGTCTTCCTCTGAGCTAATGATTTCAGCTACTTTTCCCTCCTGGCACACCTTTGTCTGAATCCGCAGAGTTTAGAAATGCACTCTCTATGCACGGCTATCAAAACCCGCAACATTATGTCACACCCTCTTGGTGTGAAGCCTCAAAGACCTCTAACCCTGAAATAAAACAACCCCTACAAATGCATACCTACAACATACATCTACAACATATAAAGAACACATAAAGACATTCACACAACATAGATAATATACTTGCACGAAAAAATGCTTCTGTTTGTATTAATTAAAATGCCTCTTTACAAAGGTGTTCTAAGAACAGACTATAAAAGAGTCTCATCTCCTTCTCTACTCTCTCCGCTTCTCTCATGCTCTCTGTGATTATACAAAGAAGATCTCTTGATATTTTACATGAGGGGGATCTTTGAGCTCTTCCCTCCAAACTCACCTACCCTATTCAATTACATTGAATGGGTTGTCTAGTCCAAAATCAGATCTAGATCTTAGCCTTACAAATATTCAAGGATATCTACTCTAATGCCTGTGCAAAGGCACGGCTCCATGGCTCAACATCCTACAACATTAATTACATTCAAATTTCAAATTTGAAATGAGGTTGCGCCTCTTCATCCTTGAATGTGTGTGCTGACGTGGGCTAGATGGTTGGCTGATTGACGTGGAGAGATGCTCCTACATTATACTCCTCAGCTGCAAAATTCATGAGCTCCTACTCATGATATTCCCATCTCAGCGGTGGAAATCCTCCTGGATCCCAAACAAATTTCTGGAGCTGTTCATCTGTTCCATCTCTCTGTTGCTGTTGTTGCTTCTGTTATGCTGTTGTTGTTTCTTTTCTGCCCAGATCCTCCTTTCTTGCAGTCTCTCCTGATCTCAACATCAACCTTATGATGTCTTCTATCACCTCACCCAGCTACTGCAATGGTTGGCTCTGTTCATGCAGTCTTCTCAGCTGCATTTTCTTTCTGTAGATGGGAAGATCATCATGATCTGCCATGTCATCTTCTTCATCTGTTCCCAACCTCATATGTTGGATGTGCATGCCCTGCACTATCACCCTTCTCTCTAGGGCTTCAATATGTTCATACAGATTAGCAAATCTCATGCTATCTACCTCTTCTTCTTCATCTTCTACAAGCTCCAATGCTGCAGTATTTTTAGCTTCTTAGCTGAAAATATTGAGCCACTCCTCAGAATTCTCATCTTCTTCCCCTACTTGGGCATCTTCTAATGTCTACTCTAAACCTTCTTCCCTGAAAGTCATAGCTGGCTGTCTTTCTCATGTTGTTGATGCTTCATCTGCAACACAGACTTCTACCTCCTCTAGGCTAAGTGGTAGGAATATTTCAATTCCCCCAATCATTAGAATATTTCTCCAATCTTCCTTCTCTATCAGCTACTCTGGCTGATCCAAATCCATCTCTGAGTTCACCTTCTTTGTCAACTCCTTGGGCTGATCTAAACTCACCTCTGAGTTCATGAGACTCTCAAATAGTCCCATTTCTGTTCCCATGCCCACCTGGAAATTTGAGATTTTCTTTCTTCCCTCCTGGTAGTCCTTGAGATCTTCAGTCGATCCCAATTCATCCTCACTACTGAGGTTTTTCCCAATCTCTGGTTCACATACCTGAACCATCTCCTCAAGTATGTCGAGGTTTTCATCATGCCTCAACCATCCTCTTAATAGCCTACGCTATCTTATAGCCATCAACTCCTTGACTGTCCATTTTGCTTTCAGCTTCCTCATGGGCCATTCATATACCCATCTCGACTTGGCATTCTGCTGCATCTAGAATGCAAGATTTTCTATCTCCTCCCTTATATCAGTAAGCTCTTCATCAATTTTTTCTTTTCTCATCAGCTCTGGGTCTTTCCTTCCAGCATATCTATGGCCTTCAATAATCATCTTGTTGTCTATCTTCCCTCCTGGAAAATCTACCGTTGTCACTCTGTAACCCCAAGTGTCTCCAGACTCTCCTACAATCCTCTTGAATATCTCCTTGATTGTTGCCTACATGCAAACAATCATCATAGAGTCTCCAACACTCTATCTTCCTTTTCCTTCTCCTCGCTTCCCTTGCTTTAAATCTACAGACAAGATTCAAGCTCTGATACCAAAATTGGTGCAGACCCCTTCTGACCCTCGGGCCGAAGGTCGCTCACAGGATCGTTCAATAACCTTCCCCTTGAGTCGAAGTGGCTCTTTGATTCCTCACTGGAATCTCAAATTCCCGATGCAAAGGTCCTTCTTCTGTCACGACCTCTCTGCACGTCTGTGAATTTTTCCCCGACAGGAAATTATATTTCAGGTTTCGGGACTTTCTGTTTCCCGATGTCAAGAGTCCTTGACTCCTCGACCTTCCGATATCTGAAATGCTAAAATGCCAAAAATAATTTAATCAACGATTATACCCTTGGGCTATGCTTTGTTCCATATGACCACTTCTCATAAGATCTACGTCCTATTTCTTTCAGGATTTATCAATACGACAACCCGACCTCTTGTTAACGGGACTCCTGAATTCTTGATTTCTGAAATCCCAATGGACTCTTCCTTTCGAGATTTTCCCCAAAATCTTGGAATCTTTCCACGTGTCCTCCCTCAGATGGACAATCCTCATCATTTTGCAATTTCACAACTTGCGACCCCCAGTGACACAAATCCTCTGTCAACTCGTATCCCCAATATCCAAAATACCAATGGACTCTCGATCTCCGCCATGTGTCCTCCATGGATGGACGGTCCAGATCGTTTTGAGACTTCACCAGGTGTGAAGTCAAAATGCTCACCTTCCTCTTTTGTTTCCCAATGTCTGAATCTCCTAAATGGGTGATCTCGTGACACACATCCTCCTTCCAATGGACAACTGCGATCCTTTCTCTCTTTTGGGACTTTCGCCGTGGAGTGTCCTGACTTCTTGTCCTTGAGACCTCCAAAATCCTGAAGTCTAAAATCACGATGTGGGTGATATCATGACACATGTCCTCCTTACGGATGGATGGCTCAGATCTATTTCGGGAATTTCACTGTGAAGCGTCCCGACCTCTTGTCATCAGGACTTCTGAAATCCCGAATTCTGAAATCTCAATAACTCTGCACTCTTCGGGACTTTTCAGATTTCTCCACCCTGTGCTTGAGGTTTAAACCTCATGCCACTTCCGACTAATCCGACGGCTATCGGTGATCCATGTGAGATCCAATGCTCACAACTACTCCTGTTGTATGCGCCTTTTACGCTGCTCCCTGGATGTGGAAATCCAACAGTCCAGATCTCTTTCTCGGCTTGATCCGACAGCAGTTGAGCCCCTCCTGAGATTCTGTGCTTTCTTCCCGTACTCAAAATAATTTCCAAGTGCTAAAGGCCTTGGCCTTTGCTCTTCTCTACGACCCCTGCGGCTATGACTCTGTGCGTAAAAGTACTTTCCCTCCTGAGCTTGACTTTCTATGAAACCTTAAGAGCTTTCCATGACTCCTGCACTCCTTGCAGAGTCTCTACATGCACGAAGGTGCTATCTCTTCTGATCTTTTCCTGTAGCTTCGACCTCTAAGAAATTTATCCTTTTTCCTCTCCTTCAGATGGAGAATCTGATGCCCTCCTGGCACTTCTTTGCTCAAGCAACCTCTTGCTGAGTATGTAGGGTGTTTAGTAACCCTATGAAGATCCTTCTCTGGATTCTTCTTCAAATTACAGAAATCAAAGAGTTCTTTTCTCCTGTAACAGAGTCTCAACTCCTTCTCTACTCTCACCGCTTCTCTCATGCTCTCCGTGATTATACAAAGAAGATATCTTAATATTTTACATCAGGGGGCTCTTTGAGCTCTTCCCTCCAAAATCACCTACCCTATTCAACTATATTGAATGGGCTGTCTAGTCCAGAATCAGATCTATATTTCAGCCTTACAAACATTCAAGGCTATCTACTCTAATTCCTGTGAAAAGGCACGACTCCATGGCTCAACAACCTACAACATTAATTACATTCAAATTTAACATTTGAAATGAAGTTGCGCCTCTTCATCCTTGAATGCATGCGCTGATGTGGGTTGGATGGCTAGCTGATTGACATGGAGAGATGCTCCTGCATCAAATGGGTTCTGCAAGATACCTATAAGGTACAGTGCAGACGTGTTTGAAAAATCAAGAAAATTAGGAGAAAGACAAAACTTCTAAGTGGAATTTTAAACCCAGGGATAGTGAATGGGTCTCCTAGAGACTCAGAGATTGATATCAAGTGAAAAGAATAGGTCAAAATCAAATGGCCATAAAAATACCACAAACTAGTTGTTCTTCCCCAATGGAGTCACCAATTTTTTTATTGAGTAAATCGGTAGATGTAGACATGAACTAATCCCCCTAGATCCACTTGGATCTAGAACAAAATGAGACAGAACAAGATGCTTCCCTTGGGTTGTGATCATTGAGTTTTACTACCAAAAATAGGAAGAGATAACATACCTTATGAATCACTTCCTTATATCTTTGTTTTCCCTGGTTCACTTAAGTTCTCTTGCAGAATCGGATCTGTGATAATACAAACCAACCAATGTGAAAGCAATAATAGTAGAATTCAATGACAACCTAAACATGTGATAAAGGAATCATGTACTAAAATACTAATCATTTTATGGGAAAGGAACGTGTCACCATATTATATTAATGAAAAGTGGAAGATACAACTAAATTGCCTTGATGTCACAAGTTCCCTTTTAGTGGTCCTTTGTCCCAACACACACATACACTTTCTCTGAAATTTGTATGAAGATGATCCACAAAATCTTGATGGAAAAATGGAGGCCTCATTCATCACTAAGAATAGGATTCTTCACACAATATTCAGTCTATTCTCTCATCATTTCTCTGCTTTATCTTGCTCGACTGTGCTTAACCTTTTCCATGAGAAGCCCATGATTATATAGGGGAAGGTGAGGTAGTTAAAAGGATGAGGATTATCCCACCAAATCAGAGAAACTAGTAGGATCACAACCATACGGATGCCACCTCACATTCTATAAGATTCCCCTTCTAGAAACTTCGTGAAACCTCTTTCCTCTTTTAGCTTTGGAATGCCACCGCACCCTGCCTATATAGAAACCTACGAAAATCCCGTGGGCCAACTATAGGGCAGCCTGCGGAAATGATGGATTTCCGCACTGTGTAGTATGGGCAGCCTGCAGACCCTTTCTAAAAAGAAGCTTTGTAGGGCAGGAAAGAAGCTACTCTTCTCAGGCAAAAGCCATGTTGGGAGCCTGAACACATGTTTGTGATGTCATCATCAAAATGACCAAAATAATGTGTAACAATATCTTACTTTTATATTTCATTATAACATCATTAATTGATTATAAATCACACACTTATATGTATTGAGTATTTTTGTGACCATGACCATCATAGCCCTTATAATAACCACCGGGTCTATGTCAAGACATGATACCCATATTAAATCGCGTAGCATTCTATGTTATACAAGGTATGGGTGATCTAAATCATGGAAACACGATCAACACATATCAACATAGTGTTGAGCTAGGAGGCATAAGTCCTAAGTGCTAGGATTAAATTTTTACCCATACTAACAATATTGTTTTATCATAGTGCAACGATCATATATCTATACATAACATATTGTTATAGTGCAATGAACATATACCTATACATAACATGGGTAACCCTACTCTATTATTAACATGGTCTTCTCATTCTAAAGTTCGACTATTAAAATGACTCAACAATTAAGTGGATCGAAAACCATTTGATGGTGGATGATAGGTTGGGTCCTGTAGGAATTTATTCCTAGCCTGGTTCATTAATGGTGAATCTTTTCCTCTATGTTCCAAAATCGACACTTAGGTGAAAACACCCAACATAAGATCGCCACCTCCCTCAAATTCACATGACAGTGGTATGGGGCATACCAACCACTATTACTCCTATAGTGAGGACCTCTAGGTAACACTTTTTTCGTTCTTTCCTGTTTAGTTTGGAACATTAAACTTTCCCCTATGTTGTATTCAACCGATGATTTGGTAAGTCTTGTATCTGGTGAGCAGTGTTCTCTGTGCTGTATATGACTGATAATTTAGTAACCTCGACTCTGGTGAGCGATGGCCTCAACATTGTATACGACTGATGATTTTGTAAGGATCGGCTTTGTTGAGCGATGGAAGGAGGCAACACACATCCGGGTTCTCTATGCACAAGGGTAAGTAAATATTTTGTTCCTTCAATTCTGTGTGAGAAGTACTCTGTGAAAGTATTCTTTGTCTTGTGAAATGTAAAATAAAAGAGAGGTTCCATGAACATACTTCACATTTTCTTTTCTTTGTTTGACGATTGACAATGTATTACAGTGGTGCATACCTATGTGTTTTCCTCTTGTGATCATATTGTGTTTATGGTTGCCTTTTTAAGATGGGTGAAACCCTTTAGTTTTAACACTCAGGTTTGAGGGTTATTGCATTTTCTCTCGGTTGGTTGTCAGTTTTCAAACCTATAGTCGTTGCGGTCCCTTCCCGGTCATACTGTGGCCCGAATCGTTATTAGAAGTTAACCCTCTGATCTTTCTCATTTTTTTATTTTATTCATTGTTATAATATTTTTATTCTTACCCTCTAGAATTCATCCAAAGCTCCAAAAACTTGTTGCATTGGTTGATGTTATTCAGACTTGACTATTAAAACTCTGTAGGAAATTTTTGTAATTCACATTTTTTATATAAATGGAAAATTAATAGGATCTTATTCATTTGAAACAACTTTTGTTTGTATCCTCTGGTTGTGGAAATATTTCCTCTATCGAGAAGAATCATGGTTTATCACGGGACCACCTCAGAAACATCCTTCATCTGATATAGTTATGGAATTAAATCATTTATGAAAGGGTTTTCCTATGTCGACCACTCTACACTAATAAAAGAGAGAGTATACTTGTTATTAATTTCCATTCCTAAGCATGTAACCATTATGTTCTTCATCTGTTGAATTTATACGGAATGAAAACATGGGGTTCGAACAGGTTTTGCACAGTTAGGTTTTAACCTATGTATTGGGTTCTTACTGTAATTTTCTATGCACTCAAACTTGCGTAATTTACCTTTCTATAATGTTGTTTAATTTTAATGATCCATCTGTTGCGTTTATACTCAGGTCACATCTTGTGCGTCTCTATGAATTCTTATAAATTTAATAATTATTCACTATGATTGTTACCCCAAATCGGAAATTCCACCCTGTGATTTCGTGGAATTAATTGGTAGTTAGGTTTAATCATGACCTTGCCACAGTCGACTCATTCTATTCATTCGGTTCTATACATAGGGTTTGGAGAATTATTATTATGTGCTTCCTGTTTGATTAATCTATGCACGTTTTATTTCAATGATAATTTCTTACTGACTCTTTCTCTATTTTACAAGTGAAAAGTTCTATGCATGGATATCTGAAAATAATGATGGGCTCCTTTTTGTTTTGCGAGGGTACCCATCAGTCTGTTTTGGGTCCACTCCTCATCCTCTTGGATCATGGACATATTGTCACACAAGAAACAAGAGGCGATCTGGTTTACGCCAGGACTCAAGATAAGTTTTTTCCTTGGTTTTATTCTACTGTTTAATTTCCATTAAATTAAAATGGTAGAAGGTTACTAAACCCTTGTTCTACTTCTTTGCAGGTTGTGAAAGTTGGTTTAAGTGGATGAAGGAAGCATATTACCTCAAAATGTATTTGAGTTCCATGTCCTTCCTTTACCGATCTATGTGCGCATTAACTTCGGTTACATGTAGATTTTGTGTATACTTTCTTAGAGCTCTGTTTACAATACAAGAGGTTCTGGAGTTTTTGGTATATGGTACTCCAACTGTAATATTTTGTACAATGATCGATTGAATACAATGGTTATTTTTGCAAGATACTTTGAATTCTACTAAATCACTATATTTATGTGGTAATAAAGAATGTATTCGGACGATTATTCTTTCTATCTATTCTTTGCAGTGTTTGTGTATGTACAGATTTGAATAGTAACTCAAAAAATACATATTGAATGGTCAATAGGAACATAAAAATAGTTCTACTATTTCTTTTTGTATGAGAACAT
>ML793611.1:557097-589807 GCA_009831015.1 Picea engelmannii
GTCATATAATCCCTACTAATTGATTTCACTTATGTATACACAATCAACATATTCCTAACAAATAATTACCATAAATATAACATTGACAAAGGAATACAAGATGAAATACATATCTAAAACTTGATGCTAGAATACAAATGGAACAACCATGTTCCACCCAACCATAGAACAGAACAACCAAGTTCAGTTGTCCTATTCACCCCCTAGCCTGACCATGAGTCCACAAAGGAAATCTGAATGATCCTCCTTAGCTATAGTTACCATCCACATAATAGAAAAATCCTTTTCCTCACACTAACAATGTTCATAACAACAAATGGCTTCTTTTCCCAACATACTAAGCAACGTCTTGCCACCTCCATATGTTGTTCTTAATATGCATCCTTGTGCCTAGGTCTTTCCTTCCCTCCTTGGGGATATCCAAAACTTTACAAATCCCTGAGTTTTAGGGGTTGCTAGTAACAAATTCTGCTTCTGCCACTTGTAAAAATCATCCTTGAGGTAATTCAAACCTGTTCCCCACTCATGGAGTCATGGTCAACTATTTTTAACCTAGTTGTTCCATTTGTCTTCCAACATTTAATTTATTAAAAGTTTGTATTACACATATGTAAAATAAAAGAGGACAGTTGGGAAAGTCAAATATTTTCCCAACAGTCATCAAATAATTAATTACAACAATCAGCAATTCCAAATTTGGATTTTCCATAAATGGCAAATAATTTCCAAATCTGAATTTTCCAAAAAACGGAAGTTTATTTCAAAGTTCACTTAGAATTTAATATTCTAAAATTTGTGGATATTACATTCCAACTGAACACATATAATACTCTGTTAAATGTTCCTTTAATATACATTATTTCAAAACCATAGTCACTTAAAAGTTCTGACCAATGTCTTTGTTGTGTGTTCAAGTCACTTTGTGTAAAAATGTGTTGCAATCCAATATGATTAGTTTTCAATTTGAATTTTCATCCACTAAGGTAGTACATCCGGACTCATAAGGAATAAACAATTGCTAATGATTCCTAATCATGTGTTGCATAATTCACTTCATGAATTCTTAGTTTCCTGGAAATATATGCGATAACTCGACCTTCTTGCATTAGTACTCCACCCAGTCCTTCCTTGGATGTGTCATTGCAAACAATGAATTCCTTGTCTATATCATGGAACTTCAAGATAAATGTTGTTGTTAATAATTCCTTTAGCTTCTTAAATGCCTCAGCGCATTTCTCTGACCATACAAAATTATTATTCTTCTTTTGCAATTCCGTAATTGGATTTGATATTTTTGAAAAACCTTCGACAAAGCATCGATAATAACCTGATAAACCCATAAAACTACGTACTTATTTCATGTTCATCGGTGTTGGCCATTTTGTAATAGCCTATACCTTTGCTGCATCCACAATGATACCTTATCTAGAAATAATTTGTCCCAAATAATGAATCTTCGTTTGATAAAATGAAAAATTTTACAACTTTCCGTACAACTTGTTTTCTAAGCACTGCAAAACTAATCTCAGATGTTCATCGTGCTCCTATTTTTTCCAATATTAAATTAATATATCATCAATAAATACATGTATGAACTTGACCAAGTATTCACGAAATACCCCATTCATTAAACTCATGAATACACCAAGGAAATTTGTCAGACCAAATGGTAATACAACAAATTTGTGATGTCCAAATCTTGTTTTAAACATTGGTTTAGGAATGTCTTCCTCTTTTATTCGTAATTGGTGACATCCCGATGTCAAATAAATCTTTGAAAATATGGTCACTCCCTTCATTTGATCAAATAAGTCATCAATCCTTGGTAACATGTATTGATTCTTGATCATGGATTTGTTTAATTGATGATAGTCAATGCAAAGCCTCCACGATTCATCCTTCTTTCTTATAAAAATTACTGGTGCACACCACAGTGATACACTTGGATGTATAAGTCTCATATATAATATCTCCCTCAATTACACATTTAACTCTTTCAATTGAGGTGTCGACATCCAATATGGCGTTCTTGCAATTGGTTTTGTTCTAGGTTTTAAATCTATAGTAAATTCCAATACTATTTTTGGCGGTACACCTGATAGTTCCTTAGGAAAAACATAAAAAAACTACGATACTAATGAAAAGTATTCCAATATTTCTATGACACTCATTTCAGTAAGAGCTAAAATGGCATACATATTACATCCCTTACGCATATTTTTCTTCAATTGTAAGGAAGTAATAAATCTTAGGGATACTCATTGATTTCTTCCTACAATTACTCTATATTGTCCTAGATAATAAATTAAACTTAAAATTTTGTCTTAAAATTAAGTATTGTGTTGTGCAATTCTAACCAACCCATTCCAATCACAATGTCATAGGATCCCAAGGTTGTGACAAAAAGGTTTACACTTGTGACAAATTCACCCAAATTAATTTTACAATCTTTAACCTTTTCTCCAACTTTTTTCTTGATTCCATATGCCAATTATACATATCTAAACTCATCTTGTTCCACTTCCTTCACCTTAATTATTTTGAGTGCAACACTAGAAACAAAACTCTCAGTAGAACCTGGATCTATAATGATGTTAAACTGTTGATCTGATATAATACCTGAAGTCTCAAGTAATGTAGATTGATGCTCAACATGACGGTTATTAATTGCATCATGAATCCTATGGGCCTTACACAGATATCCTATTGTCGTATTTCCTATAGATCTAGTAGCTATTTCCTTCTCGATAGGACAATATCTATGATAGTGGGGTTCTCCATAAGTCCAACATCCATTATTAGGGATGGTGCTCCTAGTTCTAGAGGATTTTTGTTTGGTCTAGGGCTCTGGGTTACTGATTTGTTATGTAGAATAGCTCTATCCTATTGCTTCTACTGAGGACGATTTAGTTTTTTTTGCAGTGATGCTCTATACAGATTCCTCTGATTAATAAATTTTTTACGCAGTGTAGAAAATGCAGGTCTGTCGGGTGTATCACGGTGCCCATAAGTCGATCTAATGGTGGTCTATTATTACGACGCTCTAAGTGGGGTTTGTCCTATCTACTGGGAAGGATTCTTACTGTGACCTCCACTGTTCAGTTCCTCCTCAACGATAAAATATTTATGTACTACATCATGCAAATTATGAGGCATTAGAATCCTCACCTTAGCACGAATGTTGTAGTTGATACCAAAAAAAAACTTATTCACTTTTAAATTTTCAATCTTTAGATGCAGAGAATATATGAGAAAATCCATAAATATAGCCTCATAGTTAGGTACCATACGGATACCATGTCGTAAAGTGTTGAATTCATTGATATGGCACTCAATGAATTCATAATATAAGTACCTCTCTCGGAATCGCTCGTCAAACAATTCCCAAGACACATCTTCAATGGGCATATTCAATTGTGATAAGAGTGTCTTCCACTAAATAAGCGCACTCCCTTTAAGTTGAAAGAGCTCCATACAAACTTTCATGTTGGAGGTATAATCTCACAATGAATAACACATTTTAATATTCTCCAACCAATTTTTGATGGCTAAACCATTCGTGCAATCCCAGAACTCAGGAAAATTTACCTTATTGATTTCTCTATGAACACTACCATTAGCTACAAGAGGGTGTTGTGAATCTTGATTGGGTGCAGATCCTCTACCCTCATCATGATCAAGGTGATTTATCAACGCCTCTGACTTCTTTTGAAAATACCTCATCATACCCATGACATCGCCCATCGCAACTTGCTCTTGCTCGATAGTCTTCTCTTCTCCCTATGTAGAAGATCCCTCAGGTGTAAATGTACTTGGAGGAGGCATACCTATTCCTTCCGTACCCCCACATCTATTCATCCTTCGTTCTCTAACCATGATACATGTCATAAAACAATTTCAATTTATATTAGCGATATTTATTAATTTAAAAAATGCATTGGAAGTCATAATGAGTCAAGTGTCGGACAGTGGAACCCTTCTCTGATACCATATGTAACGAACCTCTTGATACATTCAATGATAGGTGATTAAATACAAAATTTAAACATTAATTAGATATTCATCGAGTAAATTACAACTACAATCACGAATTTCAACGTTCTAAACATAGTAATAAATCACCCTCGAGATTTAATCAAGAACTAAAGAAAATATGACAATAAATCCAATGATTCGATATAGTGTAACAATAATGTATACATATAAATTTTATATCCATTCTTTAGAGGCTAACAGAGCACACCTTCTCCAGGTTGATGAGAAAAGATGGAGGTTAAAAAGTAGAGCACTCTAGCTCACTAGTGGCGATAGCAACACTCGATTCTTCCACCATTTTGCCAGTCACCATAGAAATAAAAAGATCATCTGGGATATTGAAGATGAAGATGGAAACATTGCAAACAAGACAGAAGACATAAAGAAAGCGGCATACACACACTTTAAGACTTTTTTCCAAGAAGATCCTCTCATCTCCATACAGGACCAAACAACCACAGCCCAACTTTTCCCACAGTTGGTCACTAACGAGGAAGCGAGAGCCTTGGAAGCCCCATGCACAAAAGAGGAAATCTACAAGGTTTTAAAATATTTTAAAAGAGAAAAAATCCCCGGTCCCGATGGATGGATGGTGGAACTCTATCTTCATTTTTTCGAATTAATGGGACCAGATCTGCTGGAGGCAATCAAGGATTCAAGAAACAGGGGGTTGGTAAACAAACACTTAAACAACACTTTTATAGTCCTGATTCCAAAACAAAACCTTCCCCGACATTTCTTGGATTAACGATCGATCTCGCTATGTAACCTCAGCTACAAGATTATAACAAAGATCATTGCAAATAGGATCCGCCCTCTACTCTCTCGGGCACTGACAGAGGAGCAACTTGGCTTTCTCAAGGGAAGACAAATCCTTGACGCTATAGGCACCACACATGAGTGTTTACACAACATAAAAACAAAAAACTTACTTGCTATCCTTCTTAAATTGGACCTCAAACAGGCCTTTGACTGTATAAACTGGAACTTTCTACATCTCATCCTTCTCCAGTGTGGATTTGGGATAGTCACCACAAACTGGAGGATGGGCTGCATAACTACAACCACTCTGGTAGTTTTAATAAATGGTGAGGCTTCCAAAGCATTCCACACCAAAAGAGGACTCCAACAGGGATGTCCCCTCTCACCCCTTCTCTTCATTCTGGTCTTAGAAAGCCTCAACATTTTACTAAAAAAAAGTAAATTAGCAGGCAAACTTTCGGGAATCAGAGCATCTAGACTGACTCAAATTTTGCACCTACCTTTTGTAGATGACATGATTATCATGACATCGGATTCCTTGTCTGAATGGACAAAAATTAAAAAAATACTAAATATTTTCTGCTCTGTTACAGGATTAAAAATAAATTTGCAGAAGTCAATGTTCTTGGCCACAGGTGCAAGGGAAACGAACATGTCAGAGCTAAAATCTCTTTTCGGCATTGATTTTCGAGACCTGGAGGAGGGATTCAACTATCTTGGCTACTTTATCAAACCATCCAGCTACAAAGAGAAGGACTGGAGCTGGTTATATGAAAAGTTTGAACGCATAATTCAACACTGGTGTAACAGGTGCTTATCAATGGGTGGCAGATACATTTTGATCAAGGTTGTCCTGGAAAGCCTCCCAGTGTATTGGATGGCACTGGCACACATCCCACAATCTGTGCTAAAGAAACTCCGTCAGCTGATCTTTGCCTTTCTCTGGAATGGCAGCAAGCACAACAGTGGACTACATCTCTGTGGATGGGAAACCTTCTCAAAACCAAAAGCGTTAGGGGGTTGGGGACTGAGGAATCTGCACCTTTCCTACCTTGCTCTCTCGGCAAATACACTTTGGCGTATCCTGATGGTACCCGATATATGGAACAAACTTATAAAAGAAAAATATCTCCCCCACCTGCCGGTACACTCCTGGCTCAGATCCACCACTTTCACACCAGGGGGGGGGGCTCACAAACCTGGAAGCACCTTCTAAAATCGCTTCCAATCCTCCTTCATTGGATAGCGTGGCTCTCAGGCACTGGAACTGCTATTGAAATCGGCAAAGATGATATCCTTGGCATCGGTGAAAAGGTCCTGCTCTCACCTAGATTGCTAGAGCGCCTACATTTTTTAGGATTACATTTTCTCTTCCATATTAAACCTCCTCACAACAGAACTTCACTTGGCGAATCCTGGGTCACTAGCTCTTCGCTGCATCTAGACATAGAGCTCTCAGATGAATGGAATAGATACACATTTCATCTAAATGAAGCCGACATTCACCTTCAGGAGAGACCTAACACCCTCATCTGGACGTGAGGTGACAAATCTGGGGACATATCTGTCAGGAATATTTATAAAGCGTTGGTAGAGGCTTCTTGGCCCAATCGGGATCAGACTTGGCGCACGCGGCTGTGGAAGTGGAACTGTCTGCTGAAACTTAAATTATTTACTTGGCTATTGTCGGAGAATAAAATCCTAGTCAGGGATATCCTACAAAGACGGGGCTGGTCTGGCCCAATTCGCTGCATTCTGTGCAAGGAGGATAGTGAAACTACACACCACCTCTTTGTGAGCTGCCACTTTACTCGACAAGTTTGGCATCAGGTCAAAGCATCTCTAAAACTAGCTGAACAGTGGACTGGACAAACAATGTTCTCTTGCTTTAACGCTTGGTGGACAAAACAACAGCTTTACCCCTCGCTACCAGCCACTGTCTGCTGGAATGTTTGGTTGACTAGAAATGCTGCCATCTTTGATAATAAGCCCCCTTCAGTTAACTTGGTGACTAATCTCATACTATCAGCTGTCAACCGACCCCCCACCCCCACCACAACACAGAAACTCTGCAGACCCACTAGAACGCTTCCCTTTGACAAAGCCATCGCATGGTTCGATGGAGCAGCACAATCGGATGGATCTCGTTACGGGGCGGGATACATATTACAATCAACTCTCACACTTCCTACAGATGGAATCTAAACGACGGACAAGGCACCAACACCAAAGCTGAACTACTGGGGGCATGGGCTTCCCTCATTCTGGCACAAAGGCTGAACATCCAAGTCTTGCTACTTCTAGGAGACTCAAAAGTCATAATCGACTGGTTAAATGACAAGGTTAAACTTCGATCAGCAGCTCTGGAATGCTGGAAAGAGAGAACCACCAAAGCTAAAAGGTGCATCAAGAGCCTCTCTGCCTCTCACATCTACAGAGAAGATAATGTCATTGCAGACCACCTATCAAAATTGGCACTATCTCGTCCCATCGGCCTCATAACATTCGCCCGATGAGAGGATGGCAATGAGAGCCCCTCAACTCACCTCAAAATTTGATGTAGATCTCCAGGTCTTGGACTTTATTCTGAAACATCATCTCTGATTTTGCATCAGTAACTTGGCCGATTTCAGCAATTTCTTTGGAACAGACACAAAAAGGTAGAATAAAAACCTATTTCAAATCAACAGCGTGCTGCCAACAACACTCCTTCCATCGCTGCCCGGTATCAGAGCTCTTTTTGACAGCTCTTTTTGGTATTTCTTCTGACAGCCTGCGAGTCACCGTATGCTATCTTTCACACAGGAATGCGTGCTGATATAGATCATTTCTTCACAGGACTTCGCTTTGATGGAAAAATGAACCGAAGCTTTTGTAAAAAATTTATATACTTTTGAATATAAATGAGTAAACTTTCATCGTGGAAAAAAAAAGTTGTGTAATTTGCGTCATAGATTAGTTATGTCAAAAACGCACGTCATAAAGTATATTCCAATAAGACCATTAATTTAAAATCATTAAAACCATTATTTTGCTTTCTTTTTCATTAATATAACAATCATTTAATAAAATCATTAACATAAAAGTAATTATTATAGATTATTATTATCAATCAATAGCATATAAATCATTATATCAATTCTAAAACAAAATCATTAAATCCATAACACTTTCTTTTCTATTTATATACTTCTAATTTTACAATGCATTTATATTATGAATATTAATATATAAATATATATGAAGAGAATCTTAACTTGTGTTTTAATTACATGTGATAAATTCCACTACAATAATATTAACTGTTGCATTAATACTAACTACTAAATTTTGGCTAGTTTTAACTGCCACTTTACATATTAAATAAATTCAAAGGTATCAAGATAGTGCAGGAGTAAAGGAATTTAACCATCTTCAGGTGGTGAGCATCGAAAAATAAGTTTATCTCTATTCTACTCTTTTGTTTTTTCTTCGTTGTTCCCAACTCAAATCAGGTTAAAGGATAATTCTAGCCTTCAATAAGACTCGGAGAAATCATCTATGGGTTGATCTAGTGGTTAGCGAGGGCGAGCAGAGCAATTGCGTACTTCCATGCCATGCTAATCCTTATACAGTGAAGGTCGTTTGTAATAAGACTTCATATTTATCAAAGATATTATTTTGTGCAATGCTGATATTAACCACGAACAGATGAGTCAGAAACTGGGACTCGGAAAAATAAGGATCTCGATGATGATTTATGAAGTTTCTTCGTCTTTCTATATATATATAAATTTAGAGTTATTTAATAGGTGACGAAATTTCCAGCATGGTGAACGTCATTATATATATATAAATCTAGAGTTATTATTAGAGTTATTATTGATTAAATCTGCCCATTGTTAATAGATGTACGCCTTTCGGCGTAATAATTACAAGCCATGAGGATTGCCTATAAAAACTTGATAAAATATCTATGTAATTTCCATTGCTATGTTTTCAAGGGTGCGATGTGTTGTTGCTCGACAATTTTTTATGTTAATTTTTCAATTACTTTCTACAAAAATATAGTACATGAACAAAATAAAATAACATCAATGCCACAGACAAAAGATATGCATTTAATCAGAGACACACAAGTTTCGGGTAATTTTTATTATCATCTAAAGTTTATCACCACAATTAAGAATTACAAGACAAAAGATCGATCCGGTAACTACGAAAAGGTCATTTTTATAATGTTTCATCGTTTAATGTTTTAAATGACAATCAAGCATCATCAGAAGATGGGATATTTTCTCAATTTTCTATCTTCATTGAAAGTTTTTAACATCATTCAAGCACCACATAATCGAAGATCGAATCGGATGGCTGCAAGAAGAAACATTTCATAAATTTTCTCTTGGACGCATTCTAACATCCTGAGACCGAGATTGAATCCAGTTACTAATCTACAAAATAAATTGTAAATAATTCAAATCTTATGAAGTTTTAGGTTGTAACATAACCAATGACCAAAATTTTACTGGATACGTGTACATGCTTTTCCCACCAGTTAGATATTTCTAATCATAAAAAGAAGTAAACATCTAAAACACGTAATTGCATTAAATCCCAGTCCTAGAAACAAGAGTTCTCCACAAACCGATCTAAGGAAAGTGAGATCTTTCGAGAAGCTAATGAAGTAAGGTTAGAATTTAAACAATAACCGAAATAAGAAATAAAATGAAACTTAGAGGAAAATATTTTCTTAATGAGTAAGTATTCTTATACTCAACGATCTAATTGATAAATAATCGTCCTCAGTAATCCAATTGAGTCTATAAGGACTTTTCCCATCAACAAATGTAACAACTCGTTATCGTTGTGACTACAAGCGAAGCAAGGTGCAATTTTTTTTTTGTTTTTAGGAAGGAAGATAATGCCGAAACCGTTAACCATGCTCAGATGATGAACACAACACCTGTAGATCAGGAAACAAACAACAACGACTTAACATTAGCACATCGAACATTTGGGTGGAACATGAATCAAGGACAAACAGACACGACTACCCTCCCGACACGAACACGATGACGCCTACAGCCTAAGGGACAACATCCACAATCCCGAACCAACGTCCTTGACGACTAGTAACTAGACCCTCTAAGGCGCACCAAACCAAACGCGTGAAAGCGTTACAACCCGATATACACAAAACTATAATGAGCAACGCCCACAACGGGTGGCACTGACTCCAACCAAGTCATCATTCTCCTCTATTCATTAGGGCACGTAATGATCCCCTCATTAGGGATCATGTCGTCGCTAGGCGATAGGTGTGACTACAACTGTGGCACAACAACATAACAATACCCTCAACACCGTCTAAAACCAACGCGCTAGGAGATCAACTTAACCATCCAAACACATGACGATTATCCCTAGCACCCAACCAAGAAATCGACAAGACAACTAAGACATGGAAACGACACTAGAATTTCTTGCGTAGCGAAATCAATGTGAACATGGTAAAAAATTATTATTAACACACAACTCGATGCAACTGTAATCCAAATCCCCAGATGAGATAAGTTCTTATCGCTATCCTTTAAAACTAAAACTACATACATTTAATTGTTTTCCTTACATAAGGAAACTTGCAAACCTTTATTGTCCATGTCATATTTTAATTATAATACTGAAACATATATAAGCATTTTTCTCAGGATGATTTCGCTATCAAGCTAAGAATTCATAAAACAAGGTTTATAATGGTTAGTGAATCTACTAAAGTTCACCCAAGAAGAAAATCATCAAATTGCTAAAAGGAAGTCAACAACCAAAATTCATGATGTTGAACACTACCGATGGTTGTCTCTAAATAAGTCATTGTCAATCAATGAAGTTACTGTCTACTAAATTATGTGAGAAGGCTGTAAGTTAAGTACGTGAAATCACTAAGTTAAAAATATTTAAATGTTGTCATTTAAAGATGCGATAGGAAAAATTAATATAAGATAAAACTGGAATTAGTGTGAAAAGGTGTAAGGGTAAATATGTACAACAGAGTGTAAAGGATATCAAAAACGCGGAGTAATAAACCACGCTGGTCAGAGCTATTACCAACGCCTTCATTCATCCATCTCAAGCACACACACAACAAAGGATATGAGTTACACCTATCATAGCTGTCCCATAAAACAGAATGGTACCGATGTCCAAATAATTTAGAATACATGTAATAATTTGTCGAGGATTAAGGTATGGTTTCTTGAGTAAACCATCGTGGTAATTTATCACAAGAAAAATGCCGCCAGACAACAAATATCAGTCATAAGAAGTTAGAAATTGATGCCATACCACTGTACCAACGTTGGCAGGTGATTCACGTTTCTCCAAATAGAAAACAGTCAGAGATCAAATAAAACTCCACGGCCAATTTCGCCTTCTTAACAGTTTAAATTGCAATGGAAGTCGTTGGCCAGGTAGATAGAATCACAGGCCCAGTTTTTCGTTTAAAATAGGTTAAACGGTAATTAAACAAATCGCTGGAAGGTGTAAAAACAAAGGCCCAATTTGGCCTTTAAACCAGGTTAAACGGTAATGAAAACAAATCGCTCGCAGGTGTAAAAACGCATGCCCAATTTCGCCTTTAAAACAGGTTAAATGGTAATGAAAACAAATCACTGGCAGATGTTAAAACAGAGGCCCAATTTCACCTTTAAAATAGGTTAAAAGGTAATGAAAACAAATCCCTGGCAGGTGTAAAAACGCAGGACCAATTCTGCCTTTAAAACAGGTTAAAAGGTAATGAAAACAAATCTCTGGCAGGTGTAAAAACGCATAGTTAAATAAACTTTGCCATCAATAAAAAATTGCAGGGTTAATTAAATGGATCAAGGTGCAAGACTACACACTACCTGGAACAATAAAAAAGGGTAGACGATTGGTAGGAACATCCTTCAGTCATCATCCATGCACAAAAAAGTAGGGCATTGAGATCTATAGTTCTATTAATGCCGAAGTGACAACCATACATCAGGCTCCTAGCCGACTGCTCATGCATGGACTGATGAGCTAGGGACGAAGGAAAAAATAAGCCGCAATCATCACAGTCAATAAACCATAAGACGGTCAAGACATGTAGGGATCAAAGGCCATGTGAAATCAACATCAATCTAAAGGCTATGGGGAAAATTTCAATCATCAACTAGAATTCTAAGACAATCATTTTCCTTACCCAATTAAACGTGCAGAACTAAAAGAAAAATCATATTAACAATCTACCATACAAAAATAAAGGAAGCGTACCATTTCCCACTCGCCCTCTCTGAGTTGATGTCCTGCGCATTTCATGCAACTCCCGCTTTCCGACCGATGAGACTTCACTGGTACCTCCCAACCAACGCTAGGGGTACTCTTCTTCCCCCTTACCCCTCTGAGCTGCAAAGGGGCCATGTACACTAACCAAAGAATCAATTAGCTCCCAACTCGCCTCACAAGGCCGAGCTACTACTCCTCACCAAGATGGGTATCCCAACTCCCACAAACTAAGTCAGTCAAGTATAAATTTCTGCAGCGTAATGTTACGCATAACAGAAGACATGATCATCCTTCTCCTCCCTCCATTATATAGAGTTTCGAAGTACCTAAATTTCCCAAAATCCCATTGAATTTAAAGTTTAATAATTTAATCCATAAAATCCTACCCATACAAGTGTCAACCATCCCCTTCATTCTTGCATAAATTAATTTCACTAATTAATTAATTACCCCTATTTCCCTCACTCACCTAAAGGCACTCCTAGAATCATTTCAAGGTATCCCCATATCCCCTTACAAGTTTTAATGACTTTCCCCCTTATTAATTTACTAGTTGAGTTTAAATTAGAAAGTTCTTAAATGCGATATACCTTACTAAGTTAGACTATCTGCTTTTTCCTTGTGTTTCCCCTTTCTTTTTATGTTTCCCTCTTTTTCCTAGTTTCCTAATTATTTTAGATTTCCCTCTTTCCCTTTTTTATTGAAACTCAAAAAGGCATGTGCAGAAACTTACCCTTTTTCCCTTTTTCTTTTTAATGAATAAATTTGTAATTAGCATAATATAGTAAAATAATTATTTTCCCTTTTTAAATTTTATCCCAAAAGATTTTTATAAATCAATTTAATTGCTTACCCCCTTCCTGTCACAAGATTAATGAATATTATCATTATTATTATTATTATATATATATATATATATATATTAGAAAATAGATAATTTTTTTATCACAAGTATAATTTAGACCTAGACTTTATTTTCCCAGGTTGGGCGACAATTTATTAGGGAAAATTTTTTAAATATTCCTTAACACATTATTCGTCCTAAAGCCATCTAGGTTTATCCAATTATTAAATAACAATCTGACGTTCCCTTTAGCATTCACTAGGTGCTCCAAGGGTGCCAGTCACCTTATTTTGTTTCCCGTGTGCGACGTGCCCTTCAGGATGCACTACGTGCTCCAAGGGTGCCACTTGCCTCTTGAATGACTTGGTAGACATAAAAAAACCCTGGAGTCAATACTCTGCTAGGTGATCTTGTCAGAGACTAAGGGCCTCTAAGGAATAAGGCCCGTGCCTTATTGTGCGCCCCTTAGAATCATCATGAGCGACTATCATAGTCTGCCCTCACGACATCATGGGTCCTCTCAAACTAGGTAATCGTTAACCTACAGTTCGAGTTACAATGGGAGTGCTAGTAGGTTGTGGCAGGGCTACTTTCTACACCTCTCCCTCAACATCTCTCGTAGTCGTGTGTGACCCCTCTACTCTACATGTGAGTCTGTTCGGCAAGATATAGTTAGCCTACATCATCAACAAATCATGTCAGAAATATATCCATAATCATATCAACTAATCAGATGCAAAAATGTCATATATACAACAATCAAACCAAAATAGTCCTCTCCCTAACTCGATCCGGAGTCCAAGGGGTTCCATCGATGCCTCTGCATCCTTGAGGTCCAAAATCCTGCACACTCACGAAAATCGAATCAATAACACTTGTCTATGTCAATGTAGCAAAATAACATGTCATCAATTCATAATGCCTCATAATCATAATCAAATGCCCAAAAGTATAATAATCCAGATCACTTGTGAGCAAGTGTCCTCAAGAATAAGTTTTCTCACTGCGCACAAGAGCGGGATGTTACATACACCCCCTCTTGGTCTCAACTTCGTCCCGAAGTTTCACCATATATAAGTGCCAAAATAAAGTGTATTACAGTGTCATAAGTCTATATGACAAACAAAAATGGAAACTGTTGGCGCATATCATATGCATCCTCCCAGGTTGTCGAGTGCGGACTATAGTGGTCCCATTGGACCTTGACCTCATCTACTGTTTGATGCCATATCTGTCGAATGCGATGATCTAGGATGTGTATCGGCTCAGCCATGAGCGCACCCTCATATGACATCTGCAAGGTGCTCAATTCAAAACATGGGTAGGATCACTAATCAGAATGTCTCAAACAGAGACGTGAAAGACATCAGGCATATGCCTCAAGAATCAGGCAAGGCTAGTCAACAGGCCCTGAGCCTCTCTTTTCTACAATATCGAAGGATCCCATGAAACTAGGAGATATTTTATCCCCTTTTTCCAAACTTGATTGAACTCTTATGCGGTTTTAGCCACAAAAATATTTGATTGCCTAACTACGGTTGACATGACACACATCGACATAACTCTTCTGCCGATCTGGAACTTCCTTGATCCTTTGTCTTAGTTTTCATTTAATATTCCATTTCTTGGATTGCTTCCAGTCCCACCAGGACCCTATCCTCAAGCCGATCCCAACTCAAAGGCGTTTGACACGGTCGCCCATAAGGAAACTCGAACGACGCAATCTTAATGGAACTTTGGTAACTCTTGTTATAAGAGAATTATATTGGTGGAAAGAATTTTTCCCAATGCTTCTGTTGTTCCATCATGTACATGTGCAACACATCTTCCAAGGTCTGGTTCATTCGTTCGATCTGCCTGTCAGTCTCTGGGTGACACACCGTACTAATGTTAAGTTGGGTTCCCAAGGCCTCTTGGAAAATAGTCCAAATCATCCAGTAAACACCGACCCTTGATCAGATATATTCCTCTTAGGCACGCCATGCAGCCTGGCAATCTCACTGATGAAAAATATATCTATGTGAGGTGTCTGATACATTATACATACAAGAATAAAGTGAGCACTCTTCATCAGAGTCTCTACTACTATGAAAATCGAGTCATGTCTCCTTGCCGTTAGTGGAAACCCAAAAATAATATCCATTGAAATAACCTCCTATTTCGATTTCGAAATAGCGTGTGGTTATATTAATCTTGTTGGATGTCTATGTTCATCCTTTACCTGCTGACATTCTAGGCATCTAGCCACATAGTTTACTATGTCTACCTTCACTCCCTTCCAGAAGAAAAGGGTTTAAGTTTTCCCCTCATCTTCGTGACTCCTGGGTGAGCCATGTAGACTGCTCTATGAGCCTCGCTTAGAATCAAGCTTCTCAACTCGTGATTTGGTGATACGTAAATCCGATTTTTAAACCTCCATTATCCACCGTCATCAAACATAAATCCTTCAAATATTGGTACCATCATCGTGTTTTGTCCAATAAAACCCTCGATCTCCTTGTACCAGTCATCGTCACGCTGTAAAGTTATAATATTTTCACGTAGATTCATCTCAAGAGACAACACCGAAAATATGTGTGGTCTCCAACTCAATGCATCCGCCACTCAGTTCACTGTTCCTTTTATGTAAGTAATCTCGAATTCATACTCGCTAAGAAATTCCGACCAATGTCTTTTCCGCGTGTTCAGGTCGCTTTGCATAAATATGTGTTGTAGTCCACAATGGTCTGTCTTTAGTTCAAATTTTCATCCAAAAAGGTAGTGTCTCCAAACCTTCAAGGCATATACTATGGCTAACAACTCCAAATCATGCCTCGCTTAGTTCCTCTCATGCCTTCTCAGTTTCCTGGAGATGGAAGCGATTAATCGACCTTCTTGCATCAAGACTCTTCCTAAGCCTTCCTTGGATGCGTCAGTGCATACCAAGAAGTCCATGTCCGTGTCAGGGACCTTTAGTATTGGTGTTGTTGTCAATAGATCCTTGTGCCTCGAAAATGCCTCTGAGCATTTCTCGGTCCAAACAAAATTCTTGTTCTTCTTCTGTAACTCTGTAATCGAGTTTTCTATCTTAGAAAATCCCTCGACAAGTCGTCAATAGTATCCTGCTAAACCCATGAAGCTACGTACTTCTGGGACATTCGTCATCACAAACCATTCCATAAAAGACTCGAACTTTGTTGGATCCATGATGATACCATTTTCGGAGATGACATGCCCTAAGTAGTGAATATTAGATTGATAAAAGTAGCATTTAGACAACTTCCCAAATAATTTGTGCTCTCGCAGACACTATAGTACCAAGCACAAGTGTTCTTCATGCTCCTCCATTGTCCGAGAGTAAATCAAAATATCGTCAATGAATACTTGGACGAACTTGTCCAACTACTCGCGGAACACCCCGTTCATCAAACTCATAAATACCCCTGGGGCATTTGTGGGTCCAAATGGTAAAACAATAAACTTGTAATGTTCAAACCTTGTCTTAAAGGCAGTCTTAGGGACATCATCCTCCTTGATCTGCAAACTGGTGATACCCTGATCACAAATTGATCTTTGAGAACACCATCACACCCTTCATTTGATCAAATAGATCTTCAATCCTTAGCAACGGATGCTAAATCTTGATCGTTTCCTTGTTCAATTGACGATAGTCAAAGCAGAGTCTCCACGACCCATCCTTCTTTCATATGAAAATAACAGGCACACCCCACAGTGACACATTCAGACATAAAAGTCTTAGGTCCAACAACTCCTTCAGTTACATGATCAACTCCTGTAACTTTGGGGTTGACATATGATAAGGCGTTCTCTCTATTGGTTCAGTCCCCGGTTTCAGGTCTAAGGTAAACTCCAATTCCCTCTTCGACGTCATTCCAGGTAACTTCTCTGGAAGGATGTCTGCAAACTTTCTCACCACCAGAGGGTGTTCTAAACCTTTCGCTACTCCCTTATTGTTTATCGAAAGGATCACATAAAGATTACATCCTTTTCTCAAGCTCTTCCATAGATGCAAGGAAGAGATGAACCTCAGGGAAAATCTTTGGTTCTATCCTAAAATTACGTGTCTTTTCCCCTCATCATCGACCAAGATCAACCATTTTGTCTTACAGTTGAGTATAGCCTCATGCGATTCCAACTAGTCCATAAAAGTCTAACCTGGTGACAAACTCTCCCAGGTTAAGGGTACAACTCGTAAACCTTCCTCCAACCTTTTTTTTGGCTCCCGAAGCCATCTCTACAAATCTACACTCATCCTATTCAACTGCCTTTACCTTAATCCTTTTAGAACTTCACTAGAAATGAAACTCTTGGTAGCACCAGGATCTATCAAATACTAAGGGTCCGATCAACGATGACACCTGACATCTCAAGCACAGTCAACTGGTGATCTGCCTGGTGGTTACTCACTGCTACATGAATCCAATGGGCCTTTCCCAAAACTCCCACGGTAGTGGGTCTGATTGATCCAGAAGCTCCGACCCTTTCCTCTGGGCAGTAATGTTGGGTATGTGACTCCCACAATCCAACACACTTCCTTCGATACCGTAATCCTGGTACCCGAGGTAGAAGTTGAATTCTAACAATAAGTACAAACTCAAACTTCTTGACCTTAAGTTCCTGGGTAATTTAGTGTGGACATACCAAAGCAACTCCAAAAATGGCCTTGAATTCAGGCACCATGCGAATGCCTTGTTGTAAGGCATCGAACTCATTGGGCTAACGCTCAACAAATTCCTCCGAAATATACCTCTCCAAGAACCATTCCTCGAATAGTTCCCATGACACGTCATCGATGACCCTGTTCGAAAGGGGCAGGAGCATCTTCCGCCATAGAAGAGCACTCCCCTTTAGTTGAATACTACCATTCAGACCTTCATATTGGAGGTCGTAATCATGAAACGTGAAGCACATATCCTTTCTCTATGACCATGCCTCGATGATACATTCTTCTATGACCCTCGTGGACTTGAGAACTCAACCCTCTCAAGTTCTCAGTGGATGGTCATGGTACTAGCTAGGGTGCGTTGTGGACCCTTAGGGGTACAAGTGCCTTGGCCTCATCTCAGTGCCGATGGTGAATCAAGTCCCTTTGAAATTACCTATAAGGGCCTTGTTAGACCATCATCATCCCTTATGACAAGTGAATACATCACAAGGGCATATTATTCTCCTTGGGGGTTCGACTCTGAGGGTGCAAGAAATTTTGGATACGTAGCACCTCCTTCCATGGAACCACATCGTGAACCTCTGAGGCGTCCTCTAAATGCGATCCCTCAAGGACATGTTAAGGTTTTTAATTGATGCAAGGGTTAATACTCATAGGTTTACTGTAGTGGAAATCCTGGTGATCCATAGTCATAGGGTTGAACCCGCTCTGATACCATGTGTAACAACCCCTTATCATTACGACTACATGCGAAGCAAGGTGCAATTTTTTTTTTAGTTTTCGGGAAGTAAGATGATGGCGACATGGTTAATGACACCTAGACGATGAACACAATGCCTACAGATCAGGCAACATACAACAATGACTTAACATTATCACATCGAACGTCTGGGTGGAACATGTGGAAATCAAGGACAGACAGACACGACTACCCTCCCGACATGAACATGATGATGCCTACAGACTAAGGGACAACATCCACAATCTTGAGCCAACGGCCTTGACGACCAATAACTAGACCCTGTAAGGCGTTCCAAACCAAATGTGTAAAGGCGTTACAACCTGACATCCATAAAACTACAATGACAAATGACCACAATGGGTAGCACTAACTCTGGCCAATTCATTGTTCGCCTCTATTCATTAGGGCACATAATTATCCCCTCATCGGGGATCATATCATTGCCAGGCGATAGGCATGACTACAACTGTGGCGCAAGAACATAAAAATACCCTCAACACTGCCTAAAACCAATGCGCTAGGAGATCAACTTAACCGTCCAAACACATGACGATTATCCCTAGCACCAAACCAACAAGTCGACAAGACAAATAAGACATGCAAACAGTGCTAGAATTTCTTGCGTAGTGAAATCAATTTGAACATGGTAAAAGATTATTATTAACACACAACTCGATGAAACTCTAATCCAAATCCCCATATGAGATAAGTGTCTACCGCTATCCTTTAAAACTGAAACTGCATACGTTTAATTCTTTTCCTTACATAAGGAAACTTGCATACCTTTATTGTCCATGTCATTTTTTAATTATAATACTGAAACATATCTAAGCATTTTCCTCAGGATGATTTCACTATCAAGCTAAGAATTCATAAAACAAGTTTTATAATGGTTAGTGAATCTGCTAAAGTTCGCCCAAGAAGAAAATCATCAAATTGCTAAAACGAAGTCAACAACCAAAATTCACGATGTCCAACACTACCGATGGCTGTCTCTAAATAGGTCGTTGTCAATCAATGAAGTTACTGTCTACTAAATTATGTGAGAAGGCTGTAAGTTAAGTACGTGAAATTGCTAAGTTAAAAATACTTAAATGTTGTCATTTAAAGATGGGATAGGAAGAATTAATATAAGATAAAAATGGAATTAGTGTGAAAAGGTGTAAGGCTAAATATGTACAATAGAGTGTAAAGGATATAAAAAATAATGTGTAATAAACCACGTTGATCAGAGCTATTCCCAATGCCTTCATTTAGCCATCTCAAGCGTAGACACAACAAAGGCTATGAGTTACACCTGTCATAGTTGTCCCATAAAATAGAATGGTATCATTGTCCAAATAATTTAGAATACATGTAATAAATTGTTGTGGATTAAGGTATGGATGCTCGGGTAAACCATAGTGGTAATTTATCACAATAAAAACGTTGCCAGACAACAAATCTCAGTCATAAGAAGTTATAAATTGTTGTCCTACGACTGTACCAACATTGGCAGGTGATTCACATTTCCCCAAAGAGAAAATTTTGAGATCAAATAAAACTCCAGGGCCAATTTCTCCTTCTTAACAGTTTAAATTGGAATGGAATTCGCTGTCTAGGTAGATAGAATCACAGGCCCAAATTTTCCTCCAAAAACATATTAAACGACAATGAAAACAAATCGCTGGCAGGTGTAAAAATGCAGGCCCAATTTTGCCTTTAAAACAAGTTAAATGGTATTGAAAACAAATCGTTGGCAGGTGTAAAAATGTAGGCCCAATTTCACCTTTAAAACAGGTTAAAAGGTAATGAAAACAAATCATTGGCAGGTGTAAGAATGCAAGCCCAATTTCACCTTTAAAACAAGTTAAAAGGTAATGAAAACAAATCTCTAGTAGGTGTAAAATCGTAGGCCAAATTTTTCCTTTAAAACATGTTAAAAGGTAATGAAAACAAATCTCTAGCAGGTGTAAAAGCCCATAGTTAAATAAATTTTGCCATCAATAAAAAATTGCAGGGTTAATTAAATGCATCAAGGCGCAAGACTACACACTACCTAGAACAATCAACAGGGTAGACGACTGGCGGGAACATCCTTCACTTATGATCCACGCATAGAAAAGTAGGGAGTTGAGATCCATAGGTCTATTAATGCCAAAGTGATGACCATAGATTAGGCTCCTAGCTGATTGCTCAAGCGTAGACTAATGAGATAGGGGCAAAGGAAAAAATAAGCTGCAATCATCACAATCAATAAACCACAAGATGGTCAATACATGTAGGGATCGAAGGCCATGGGAAATCAGCATCAAGCTAAATTCTATGGTGAAGATTTTAGTCATCAACTAGAATGCTAAAGAAATCATTTTCCTTACCCAATTAAACATGTAGAACTAAAAGAAAAATCCTACTAAAAATATACCATGCAGAAATAAGGGAATCGTATTGTTGCCCAATCGCCAGCTCTGAGTTGATGTCTCGCGCACTTCGTGCAACTTCCTCTTGTCGATCAATGAGACTTCATCGGTACCTCCCAGCCAATGTTAGGGGTACTCTTCTTCCCCCTTATCCCCTCGAGCCACAAAGGGGCCACACACACTAACCAAATAATCAACTAGCTCCCAGCTCGCCTCACAAGGCCAAGCTACCACTCCTCACTGAGCTGGGTATCCCAACTCCCACAAGCTAAGTTAGTCAAGTATAAATTTCTGCAGTGTAATGTTACGCATAATAGAAGACATGATCATCCTTCTCCTCCCTCCATTATATAGAGTTTCGAAGTACCTAAATTTCCCAAAATCCCATTTAATTTAAAGTTTAATAATTTAATCCATAAAATCCTACCCATACAAGTGTCAACCATCCCCTTCATTCTTGCATAAATTAATTTCACTAATTAATTAATTACCCCTGTTTCCCTCACTCACCTAAAGGCACTCCTAGAATCATTTCAAGGTATCCCCATATCCCCTTATAAGTTTTAATGACTTTCCCCCTTATTAATTTACTAGTTGAGTTTAAATTAGAAAGTTCTTAAATGCGAGATACCTTACTAAGTTAGACTATCTGCTTTTTCCTTGTGTTTCCCCTTTCTTTTTATGTTTGCCTCTTTTTCCTAGTTTCCTAATTATTTTAGATTTCCCTCTTTCCTTTTTTTATTGAAACTCAAAAAGGCATGTGCAGAAACTTACCCTTTTTCCCTTTTTCTTTTTAATGAATACATTTTTAATTAGCATAATATAGTAAAACAATTATTTCCCCTTTTTAAATTTTATCCCAAAAGATTTTTATAAATCAATTTAATTTCTTACCCCCTTCTTGTCACAAGATTAATGAAGATTATCATTATTATTTATTATATATATATATATTTAATAAATAGATAATTTTTTTATCACAAGTATAATTTAGACCTAGATTTTATTTTCCTAGGCTGGGCGACAATTTATTAGGGGAAAAGTTTTAAATCTTCCTTAACACATTATTCATCCTAAAGCCATCTAGGTTTATCCACTTATTAAATAACAACGTGATGTTCCCTTCAGGATGCACTAGGTTCTGCAAGGATGCCACTCGCCTTATTCTGTTTCCCTTGCGCGATGTGCCCTTCAGGATGCACTACATGCTCCCAGGGTGCCACTCGCCTCTTGACTGAATTGGTAGACATCAAAAACCCCTGGAGTCAATACTCCTCTAGGTGATCTTGTGTGAGACTAAGGGCCTATAAGGAATAAGTCCCCTACCTTATTGTGTGCCCCTTAGAATCCTTGTGAGCGACTATCGTAGTCTATCCTCATGACATCGTGGATCCTCTCGAACTAGATAGTCATTAACCTACAGTTCGAGCCACAACAGGAGTGTGAGTAGGTTGTGCCAGGGCTACTGTCCACACCTCTCCCTCAACATATCTGTTATTCATGCATGACCCCTCTACTCCACATGTGAGTCTGGTTGGCAAGCTATCATCAACCTGCATCATCAACGAATCATGTCAGAAATATATCGATAATCATATCATCTAATCAGATGCACAAATGTCATATATACAACAATCAAACCCTAATAGTCCACTCCCTGGCTCAATTTGGAGTCCAAGGGGTTCCATCGATGCCTCTTCATCCTCGAGGTCCAAAATCCTACACACTCAGGTAAACCGAATCAATAGCACATGTCTATGTCAATGCAACAAAATAACATGTCATCAATTCATAACACCTCATAATCATAATCAAATGCCCAAAAGTATAATAATCTGGATCACTTGTGAGAAAGTGTCTTCAAGAATAAGTTTTCTCACTACACACAAGAGTGGGATGTTACAGCAAATGTGAAAGGAACACCAAATTTTCTCAGTGAACAAAATGAGAAAACTAAATTTTTCAGAAGCCTAAATCAAAAGAGGGACACATCTTTGTATTCAAAAGTAAAAACGATGTTTCTTAGTCACTCAATTTAGAAAATAAGTTTATCTTCATAGCCAAACAATGAAAATGAAATTAAGATTTTTGATGACCCAATCCTGAAAACAAGATTGTTTTATGACCCTTCAAGTTAACATTTATTTAATGCAAGGAATCATTAGTCGCGATTACAAGAGTATTGATAGATTGGAATTACAAAGTGTTTTTACAACAGTAACCACAATGCACCCAGGAACAAAATTTTTCAATGACCAAATCATAAGACCATGATCTCAGCCACACAAACATAATAAATCAAGGTTTATTCCCTACAAAAAGTAGAGAACTCGATGCAAAACTACCCAAATCATAGGAACAAATTATCATCTACCCAAACAAGAAACATAAATTTCTTCGTGAAACAAATTTATAAAACAAGTTTGCTTGAGGACCCGACGACAAAAGATATATTTTATTAAATGTAAAACGAACCTTATACCTTTACTTTTGTGATTTTAAATAATAACTCCACAACAAAAGACCAAAATAATACAAATAAAATTATGAGGTAACTAGATGGGCAACCGTGAGAGAGAGAGAGAGAAAAAGAGAAAAAAATTCAAGCATGAGAATATCAACAATTAAACAACCATGAACAAAATATTTTTTATATTTGAGGATGATATTCAACTTGGAATCTTGTGCTATGTCCTTCCTTTCGCCTGCTAATCAAATGACTTCACTGGTACCTCCCAGAGAATGCTAGGGGTACTCTTTTACCCCCTTAGCCCCTCAAGCGGCAAAGGGGTCACACAAAGAAATCAAATTCGTAGATCAAGATTTACCTCACAAGGAGAGGCTTACACCTCTTCTCAAAACTCGTAGCCGAACTCACACAAGAAAACTAGTCACAAATTTTTTACAACATTTCAATCATCCAACAATAGGGTCCCTTCTTCCTCTCCCTTCTTTTTATAAGAATTTTTACCTTCACATTTGTCAATTCATGCATAATTAAATATTTTTTAATAATTAATTTATATATTAATCACCCTCAACACATATTACACTTCCCTCAAGTTTCACATGTTTTAATTTCTTTTAAATAAATAATTTTTGAATTTTTCCTCACCTCTACAATTAGTTCCTAGATTTTCTCCTAGTTGTCCCTTAATTCCCCAATTTTTCCTTTATTGTGTATCCTAACTAAATTACATTTGGAGTTTGATTATGACTCTTCTCTTAGTTAGGATTTAGAGTCTAGTTTGACTTAGGACTCTAACTCTAAATTGACACCACATTTCCTCGTGAAAATAATCTATTTTAATTAAAAAAACTTTTTATTTAATTCATGAACACATTGTGCACATGTCTTACATTTTATTCTCCCTTTTCTATATTTTATTTAGTCTAATTTCCCTTAGGCCCATTATTATAATTTAATTAGGTATGAGCATTTAAAATTATGTTTTATTATGTTCCTATTCATAATTTAATATATAATTATATTCTCTTTTCTAACAAAATCTAAGTATTCAATTTATCCTCTAAAGTATTCTAAATTTTTATTAAATTCTCTTGATGTTTAAATTTATTTATTTTCATTCTATATTACCCTATGACATTCCCTTCAAGACACACCTATGTGATCCAAGGGTTTCACTCACCATGTTGACTTAGTTTGTAATTTTTGTCATGCTTGGAGTCAATACTTCACTTGTCGACCTTGTGTGAGACTAAGGGCTTACTGAGGAATAAGCAAACCTCCTTCTTGTGCACCCATCAAAAATACTCATGAGAAACTATCTCAGTATTCCCTCATGACATCGTGAACCTCTCAGGAACAAGGTAGTCGTTAACCTTCATTTTAGGCCACAACGAGAGTGCCATTAGGTTGTGATAGGGATGTTGCCACACCTCTCTCTAATTTATCTGATATATGTGTATGCCCCATTTACTCCATATGTGAGTCCGATTAGAAATCATCAACATGCCTACATCCACTCACAAAACAAATATTAATAACTCTCATACATGAAATCCATAATTGAAATCATAATCATAACACATGCATAATAAAAAAAGGTACTCATAATCAAAGTCAATAGTTCACTCCCTGACTCAATCCGGAGTCCAAGGAATTTCGTTGATCCCATCAACATGCTCTTCTTGTCATGTTGCATGCACACTCAAGAAGCCTCATCATAATACATGTCAATGTTATACGTCAATATTAATAACATAACAAATTAAATACTCAAATATATCATACTATTTAACTCATAAACCAAATCAGATAATCATATAGTACCATGTTTAGCCAGATCACTTGCACATAAGTGTCCTCAAAGGATAATCAATATTATGAAAATGTGGTCAGTGAAAACTGGATGTTACATAGATAAATGTTACTAGAGAGTGGTACTAATGTGATTAGTGATTACTTCCAGGGATATTAAGATAGTTTCTAGGTAGTGAGGAAATAAGGTACACCAAAAAAGTATTATTGGAGAGTGGTAGTAATGAAATTAATGTTTCTTTCTAGCGCTATTGTGATAGTTTTCAAGTAAGTAGGTGAGTGGGTCAATTAAAAAAAATATTACTAAAGAGTGGCACCACAATGATCAACATTACACAAGGATTCTATTGAGATAGGTCCCAAATAAGGATGTGGTCATGACCTTGACATATTTTTTTTAATAACTCCTACAGAGTTATACTCCCACCTAAATAATAATACACTAAAATAATGATCAAATTCTCAATTCTATATATTATGTAGGAATTCCATGGCTTGTTAGTAGGAACTAGGGTTTCTAGTGACTAAATGCAAAGTTTGTTTTCAAGACAACTACTTTTGTATGAGTTTCCACGAATGGCAATAAGAAGTAGTGTTTCAAGGGTCTTGATAACAAGGGAGTTGCAATAACTATATATCTTTGATATACATGTGGGTTACAATATTAGTATTGAGCCCAATTTATTATGACTCTAACTAAGGAGTATTGACTATACCGATATCCATAATCTCTGATTACCTTGGTACTAGAGAGTAATCTTTCAAAGTGTTTTTCTTGGTACCACTAAAGAATCCAGATGTTCGACTGGCTTATCTAAGGGCAATTTTAGGAATCATAGAGGAATTTTAATATACCCAAGGGTAAATGGAAGAGAAACTATGAATATAGGTATTTTTTGATGTGGTACTACTCATATGGGTACCGACAGGGGTTGCAATGGTTTCCAATCAGGTCAAACCTCTTGTATTTACTTTGTGTATGCTTCCCTTATCATATTTTTATAAACTAAATGATAGATCAATATGTTATTTATAGACACTAGAACATGTCTCTTTCTTGTATATATTTGTTTTAATGTGATTAGGAAAATTCTATGATACCACTTGTGGTGTTATTTATAGGAATTTTAAATATGTAAAGAAGTAATAGTAGATATTGCCCAAATTTACTGTAGAAAAGATAGAATGCAACCAAAATAGATAAATGATAAAAAATGTTACACCTTGATTAATGGAAGCAATGTTCACTTGCCTCTTCATGGGAGAAACCTCCAATTAAGCAGAGCTCCGATTACAAATAAATTCACAACACATATTTTACATTACTTATACATATTTATATAGTAATTTCTACCTCCCAAGAACATTCTAGATAAGGAACTTTCAAGTAGGTGAAACCTTCTAGTAAGCCTTCTTAAATTTATCACTTTCACACTACTACATGGGCCTTATTTACTAGAGATGACCTCCATAAATAGCAATACATAGAAGTATATCTATCTACTTAGGATTTTAAGGAGGTTAGGACATTAATAGTCCCAATCTACCATAACCATAGTGAGGGAGTCTTGGAATTCAACAAATTGCTTCTTTATAAATGGAAAAAATCTTATTTATCTCTCAAGATTATTCTTCATTTCTTCCATCCCCTTTTCATACATCTAGACCTTCTCTCTCAAGTGTTTTTTCTCTTCTCAAATCTAAACATTGATAGCCCTTAATTCTTCCAACCTTTTTCTATTCCCTTTACCCATGCAAGATCTACATTTTCTTTAAAGTTATAGAAATTTCATTGTAGTCAAAGAATCAAATACTCTAATACCGTATGATCAGTAAATGAGGGAATTATAACCCACTCACTTCACTAACACAAATCCTCTACAAAATTAACTCTGATATTTGTTGTCTATCTTATAAATATATCTATGTCCTTCCAATGGATATAGGACTTGTTCTAACATTGCAATGGTGAGTGAAAAATTCTATGTTATTCCATCTTCTACAAGAATGTAAGGAAACAATTTTCCACTCCATTTCCGATTGTTATTTAGTGTAGCGTACGCAGGAAACAACTAGTTTAGAAGCAATAATCATAAGGTATTTGTGTTGTATTTTCAATTATTAATCACCATGTAGGAATATAACAATTGGATATGCTTCGTTGCTTTAGGTCTTGAGTTCATTCATATATGAAATTTCCGTTGATTGTATTGGACAAAACAACAATGTTACTACAACAAGAAATTTAAACAACTCTTCGAAGATTAATCAATATGTATATATCTCTGTAGTATAACTCATGAAATGGGGTAAAAATTCTCAAAGGAAATGTTCCCCATCAATAATTAAGAGAATAAATTCCTTTATACCATATATCTCTAGAAGTAATGTGGAAGAGAGGTGTTTGCTTCAATTCCAAAGTTACCTAACATTGACACGTGAGGATATAGATTTAGAGATGCCTTTAAACCATCAATCAATTTCACATTTTCTTCCACTTATCTAATATATATCTTGGTTTTTCATTGTCACATCACATTCATCCATTTTATATTCCTTGAGCCATTGATGTGAACCCATCAATTTTCCCAATACTTGTCTCAACAATTACAATTTGATGGGAGTTCAATTGCAAAATTAATTGTATGGAATGATGGAAATACCACCAATTTATAAAAAAAACAAATTGTAAATACAATATCACATTACCAACATTAAAATGAATATGAACACATTCATAGGAGTACCATTGAACTGAATTTAACCACCCCTCATTATTGCTAAGGGAGAATTGTTGCTAGTTTCCAATGATTGGGAATCTATCAACAAAATGAAATGTTTTACCTCATATTCAATAAAACATAAAACATAGAGGTTCACCCTAATGGAAACAATAAAATGGATGTTTTCTTTGTTGACATTCAACTTCCACCCAATCAATATGAAGTCAAGGATTAAAACTCCATGATATTCTCTAAGAGTTGGATAGCCAAACAAGAGAGGGATTGTCGAGAGATTCTCTCCTAAGAAAAATATGGTCTACAATAGTTGTGTATGGCTTGTGCTACTATCATAAAACCAAATACAACCTCCAAGAGGTTCACTAGAAGTATATACTATATTAGAAGATGTGTATGACTAGTGGGAAATCCAGCAAGCCCAAAAAGGAGATGAATCAATATAATTACAAGAAAAACACCCAACATCAAGAAATAAATTCACCCAACATGCATGAACGTTTAAAAATAGCGATTTATCAACCCCCTAGGGAAATGCAATGGATTTGTGATGGTATCCATTGATCTCTGGACACCAAATAAGGACGGCCTAAGAAGATTAACTATTGTATAATTCACAATGAATTAATGAAAATGTTATGGGACATGTCTGGTTAATTAATGAACATAAACAAAATGCATTAAAGTAAGTTTTAGCTTGTGGTTTGCACACCAAAACTCACAACAGTCCAATGGTATTCCTTACTACCAGTCAAAAAATAAGTGATATTAAATTAAATTTCATCCAAAAACTAGTTGGATATGGAATCAAGATATGGGAAATCACTATCAAGGAAATATTTTATTTATTAATGGTTGAATGTATAGTGGATACCCATTCCATGGATCATGGGTTGGTTATGTACAACATTCATCCCCATTACTTGAAACCAACTATTCAATTCAACTATAAAAACCATTACTTGAGTATTGATGTAATGTGAGTATCCATATTATCTCATAATTGAACCAAGAAACTAAACCATATCACACACAATGCATTTACATTACAATTTATCAGAAACATAGATTTTTACCCTTTAAACTCAATGACGAAAAATGACTTTGTATGGTTTCTCAACTTTAATTTTGGTAGCCTTTAGCTACAATGTAGTTCTTGTTTCTGTATGCATACTCCCATCCTTGGAAAAAGGGCCCTTTCAAAGTTAAATTATAAAAAAATAAATAGGGAGAGCTTTGGGTAATGGTAAGGCCAAGATGATAACCTTTGATTTCCCATTCCATAGTCTTTTCTCTCGCATTATTATTTTTATATATTCATTTACTTTTGTTTTTTCTTTGTTTCGGCTCATTTATATTTTCATTTTCATTTTTTGAATAGTTTATATAACCTTCATTAATATCCTAATTAGACTTGTAGGCATTGATTCTTACATCCATTCACTTATTTGGATCCATTTTAATCACACCTTCCCATTTAGAGGCATTTTGGTCTCCAAACTCTTAGAGGAAACCAATCTAGATCAATTTTCTTTTGTCTACATCTTTGGAACATGGATATAACACTAGATATTGGATACAACTTTGAATTTGGATCCAAATATTTCTATTGGCTTCAATTTTTGCTATCACTTTAACTTTGGTTGCTAGCTCTCTTGTTCCTGCAATGAATAAGTTTTCTCATTGATTCTTATCTCAAAGAAATATTCATATATGAAATCTTCAGTTAGAATTTATTCCCACATTTATATTGCAAGTATATTGCATTCTAATACTTGGAGATAGTTTATCTTGACAGAAAATGAAGTCCAAGTTGGATTATTGTCTATTTTTTTTAATGCGATCCTAATAGTTATTCCATCACACAAGAATTCCACAATATGAAGTGTGGACTTCCCTCTTCTACTAGGATCAATTACTTCTCGACATGGAAACAACTCTCTACGAATATGTTGAATGATTGATAGTCTTACATGCCCCTACATTCTCATTGTAGGAGACTTTATCATTGTTAACTTGTTCAATTTATTGGAAAGTCATTCTTCAACAAGCATGCAATGAAAGAAATGTCAACCCATTCTTGAGATCCTTCTTTTTTCTCTTCTTCCTCCATTGAACAACTTCTTGCTTTGTTGTTGAGGTTGTGTTCTTGTGTTGTTGAATATATGTAAACACCTTTTTCCCCTTGGGATTCCAAGGCATGAAAATATTCATCCTCTTTACTCTTGAATCTCCAAACCCTTTTCTTGGATGCATGGTTTCTCTGGTGAAGCCATGGATAAGATTGGCAATTTAGTTTTCTTCCCAATGGCCACTCAACTTCTAGTGGTGGAAAATGTTGTTTATGTTGACATATGTACTACTTGACATAGTACTTGTGTCCCTATGCATTTAAATTCATTATTGGTTTAGTTAAGGTTTCTTTCCATTCTTCATTTAAAAAGAGCTTATCTTCTGGCATGTGTCTTTCTTCTCCCAAAAACATCACTCAAGATGGATTTTCTTCCCTCAAAAGGGACACTCTTTGACATACTAAAAAATAATAGCATTATATCCTTTCCCCTTGCACCAATGACAAACATGACATGTATTGTTTGATGTAAACTTCTTTCTGTTTGTATTTTTTGTTGGATAATATTCTTGCTACTTCTTATAAGTGATATTGTAGATATTCTACTTTGCTCATCACGTCCCTTCTGCAATATACCATAAAAAGGATGGAATGGGAGTATTTTTCCCTTTTCCTTTTTTGTTTCTCTTTATTATGATCAGTATGCCAAATTTACCATGCCTTTCACCTTCAAAAAAGTTGTCTTCCTGGTCATGGATTTCCCCTCTACCATCGAAACCTAGGCCTTCATGCTTGACCCCTAATGAAGCTAGAATAGGTTTTATGATTCCCTATTTTCTCTTTCTAATCCTTTGTCCACTGTATCCCATTTTACTTAATAGTTTCAAACCAATTCCCTTGCTATACTTTTCAATTTCACCAAAATGCTCCTGAGAAAATTCTAAGAAAGTTGACCATTCTAGAGTTGTCTCGGTCATGGTTCTAGCCTTAGAAGTGGAAATAGAAGGTGGATCGCTTCCCAATGCTCTTAGAAAACATTTTTATCTTTTCAAATTCTTCTTACTTCTATTCCAACTCTTGTTGCATTTTATTCGTAATATAAGTGAACATTGCCTCTTTCTAATTGTCCAACTAGATGATATTCTCTCCAAAGTGTACAAGTTGAACTCTACTCTTCTCCCAATATGCCATAACTATAGTGAGGGGGTTTTGGGATTAAGCAAATTTATTTTCTAGTAATGGAAATAGTCTTGTCAATCTTTGAAGTTTCTTCTCCATCTTTTCGATACTTTGGTCATACATTATGACATTCTATTTCAATTGTTTGTTCTCTTATTGAAGCTAAAAAATGATGGTGTTATGATACAACACCTTAAACATGATAAGAATTCAATGAATATAACCCACTTTGAGGGGGAAACCTCCATTTACGATATATCCAATCCATAATACAATATGAGATAAGATAATATGATCCTAAGAATAAGTCTCCTTGGTATATATATAGGAGACAAAAGTGTAAAATTATAATGAAAGAGTAAAATGAAGGGTGCTATCTGAGATACAAATATAACACTATAAATGTAATAAATGAATATATAGGGCTTAATAAGGGATTTTATATGTAGCCTGGGGATTTGTCTTGGCATTAACATGAAACTCCCCTTCAAACAAGTGTTGTACTCGAGACTTGACTAACCATGGTTATTTCTACGAGAATAAATCATCTTCCCATGTCGCCTATTCCATTGGTAAGTTCTTCCATTTGACGAGGTACTCTATAATTTCTCGATTTCACAACTCCTTGACGTTTGTTTCAAGGATTTCTTATGGTTCTAGTATGATTTTACCTTCTTCATTAATATCAGGTAAAATAGTTTGGACTAATATGTTATTGTCAATGGCCTTATTTAAGAAATAAACATGGAATACTATATGTACATGTGAATATGGTGGTAACTCCAATTTGTAATCCACACTTCCAATCCTTTAAAAATCCTTATAGGGGACATAATATTTGGGTGCTAATTTATTTTCCTTCTTTGTTTCTTATGATAATCTTGGGGACTCCATGTATCTTTTGAACCATTTCCATGAATGATATATTTCAGAAATATTGTACTTTATTTAAAAGGATGAGAAAGAGAGAAAAAATGGGCATACTTTATCAATCGATCCACTACTGCCATGATGACAGTATTTCCTTTCGATTTGGGTAAACCTGTAATAAAATCCATTGAAACATCTTCCTAGCATTGACCTCGTATAACTAATGGTTGTAAGAGATCTATAATATTAATTGTCTCTCCCTTATTCTGTTGGAAGACCAAACATTCAAACAAAAGGTTTTGAACATCAATTTAAAACCTTCCTAGAAAAAATCCTTCTTGATCCTGTGGTATGTTTTCAAGAATCTTGAATGTCCTCCTATAAAAGCAATTATTGAAGGACCTTCTATTTGAGTTTGGAATTCTTACAAAAATATAAGTGATCATGATACCATAGCACACCATTCTTCCTTACAAAATTATCTAATAAAATGGGGTCATCTTGTAGTTGTCGAATGTTCTTACATACCTCTTGACCTTCCTTCCATTCTATCCTTGTTTATTCTACAGAATCATATTATAGAATAGAAATAGCACATGGTTAACCTTATCTTTCTTCATCTTTCCTTGAAGGGGCACCTGCCACAACATTATGTTTTCCTTTTTTTGTAGATAATCTCAAAGTCATAACCTATATTTTGTAACCGATTTTTGTTTCACTTATAAAGGTAATTATTTCTCCTAGAATTCCTTCAAACTATCATGACCTATTTATACTTTGAAGTGTCTTCCTATTAGGTAAGGATGTCATTTATGAACTACATGTAGTATGGAAAAAA
>ML793612.1:1832-13348 GCA_009831015.1 Picea engelmannii
CTATATGTATATTGTATTGTAAACAATGTAACACAATGTATGAATATAATATATGCTAGTTTTCTCGGTTTGGGTTTCTAGGTGAAAAATCTATGTGTAATGTTTGTATTTTCCATTGTATCTTTTCTGTTCTTTTCTGAATATCAGTTTGCAGTAGATATTGTACAAGGTTAGGATTTACATCAACCCTAATTCCTATGACCCTTAGTTACCCACTATGACTCCTAACCACAATCCTTTGTAACTCATAACCCATTTAACCATTAAAACCAAAAATAATGATATAACACCTATCCCTTAACCTTTATAATCTTAGACAACTAACACCAATAAAAATTATTATTCTAACCTCTAAACTTTATAATTGTAACACCTAAAATTTGTAATTCTAACACCTAAACTCTAACATGACATACATCTCCTAACCCTTACTTTGAATAACACCTATAACTCCTAATTGTTGTAACCTCTGTGAATTTTCACCCTATAGTAAACATTATCCACAATGAGTACCCCTAATCATATGACTCATATAACTTTAAACCTTTAAGGAATTGTAAATGACATAATTAACCTATAACACATATGAAATTATAAAAACTAACCCTTAGAACCTCTATCAAATCTATCTCATAATTCCTAAGAATGTATCAACCCTAAATTCCTATGACCCTTAGTTACCCCCTATAACTCCTAACCACAATCCTTTGTAACTCATAACCCATTTAACCATTAACACCAAAAATAATGATATAACACCTATCCCTTAACCTTTATAATCTTAGACAACTGACACCAATAAAAATTATTATTCTAACCTCTAATAATAATGTTGCTACCGTATCATGATCTTTCTAAAGTAATGTCTTGGTATCATTTCTACATTTTGAAAAGTATCTAGCTGAAACCACTGTAGAATATTTCTTATCAATTCCATTCATAGACAAAATATGAATATGCAACAATTTTTGTAGACTTATGGTGTAATCTATCACAGTGCATGGATCTATGAAAATTTGATGTAGACCCCCCTTCTGCCCTCGGGGTTGCGCGACCTCCTAGTCTAGGATTGTTCAAACCAAGGAGTCAGATCGACTCTTCGAGCCTTTGTTAGACCCCAATCAATCTACACAGGTCCTCTTTCCTTTAAAGTGAAGATTATACCAAACTCGCGGGCTCTTTCCTGGCCTCTTCGAAGAATTCAAATAACAGACACTTGCTCCCCTCATTAGATCCTTTCCTTTACATATGACCTCGAGTTGTGCCCTCGCGTAAGAACATTATTGTGGGGTGGCCAAGAGTGGTCCTTTCCTTTACATATGACCTCGAGTTGTGCCCTCACGTAAGAACATTATTGTGGGGTGGCCAAGAGTGGTTTGAGACCACACCGCTTTTCTCCCCGCAATTCACTACCAGTTGCCACGTATCCCTTTGGAAATACCGTGGTTTCGATTGTTGCCCGCTCTAGGATTTTTAAAGTCTGATCACTTTTTGTCCCCGTAATTAAGTGCGAATGTCGATCTAGTGATCTCGAGAAGTTCCTATTGATCGATGGCTGAGATCTGTTCTCATTCGACCTTGGTCAACTATTAGTCAGCAACCATTCTCCTCCTTTTGCATGCACTCCTAGATCCCCACGATCTATCGATGCGTGCCCTCCTTCCAAGTTGACGGATACGATTGATTTCACCGTTCGGGCTTCGGGAGTTTCAAATCTCAACTCTTTCTTCCTATGAAATGACTATCTTCCGAAGTGGAAGATCTGTTGACAACCTATCCTCAACAAACAAATGACTCAGATGAACTTTGGCTCTTTGGCCTTCGGGAGTTCTTGTTCAACACAGTCCTTTTTCTCCTGGGGTGACGTTTCTCTGAAATGGAAGATCTTTTGCCACGCATCCTCCTCAAATCAACGACTCTCGTCCACTTCGGTACTTCAACCTTTGGAAGTCTCAACTTCATGCTCGCTTTCTCTCGGAGTGCTTTCACCCGAAATACACGATCTGTCAATGCATGTCTTTCTAGATCTGACGGTCACGATCCACTTAGACTCTTCAGGCTTTGCGAGTTTCATACTCCTGTGCACCCGTTCCTCCTGGAGTGCTTTCACTCAAAGTTGACAGATTTCTGCCACACATCTCTTTGGATCTGATGGTGTTGGCACAGGGGCAGACCCAGGGTTCAACGCTACAACAATGCACCAACGAAGCCCTAACTATCGGCCCTTTCGGAAACACCTGGGAAGCATATGAAACCTATCATGCATCTACAACATACATAAACACACAGATAAAAGTCATCAGATACATGTAAACACACAAAAAGTTCATATGCAGGAAAAATTATTTCTTTATATTAAGATGAATGTATGATTACAATATGTGCAGGCTAGACTATAACATAGTCTTAGCTCTCTCAAACTCCCTCAAAGAACTATTCTATCTCCTATTTCCTCCTACGAGGATTTCTAACTAACTTGCAGCTACCTCCTATTTGGTAACAATACTCCTCTAGTAGCCTCATTCAGGCATACAATACCTCTACTTATATAAGAGGGTTCCTAGGGTTCCCCCTTGACTATCTATCTTCTCGAAGAAAAAAAATACAACTAATTAAGTTTCGTTACATTAAAGTCTAGGAGTGAAACTCCCAGATCATTCTCTCCCAAGCATTTTTATCTTCTTCGGTTTTCAATCAATAAATAAAAATATTTGCAGGAAAACACCAGCGTTTAAGATTCTGAAATGATTCAAAGATGTGCTAGGGTGTTGAGTTGTCTCTCCACGTGTGCTTGCTGATGATGCTCCTTCATCATACTCTTCTACTGGGAAAATCATGAACTGCTTCTCATGGCTCCCTCTACTACGCTATTGAGATCCTCCAGGGTCCCATACCTTCTCTTGGAGTTGTCCATATGCTCCTTTTTCTTGATGCCTCTTTTGCCCTGTTGCTCTTGCAGGTTTATTACAGGGAGTTATACTTTAAGTAAAATTTATTAGCATCATCACAACCCTCTAATTCAAGTAAACTATATTAAATACTTCACCTTTTCATCCTCACAAAACTGTAATTAATAAAGCCTCTATTGTAAGGATAACCTTGATTTTTTTTTTCATATATATATATATATATCTAGTGGTTACATCTTGATGCCACGCTCCCTCCTCAACCCTCAGGTCAGAAGGTCCGCGTGCACATGATCGTTCTTCTCTCCTTGACCCAAAGAGCTCTCGGAAATGTCTCTTCTATTTCCCTTTCGGGAAATCTGCACCCACAGTTAACTTCACGAAATTCCCCCTTGTGCTTCGGGAGATCGGACTTCGCACATTCGTGAATCCGGTGGTCGAACGCCTTGTTTCTAAATTTCCAAAATCCGAAGACCAGTCAACACTGACCCTTTCTCTCCTTATTTCAGATTTCTCCTTATCGCGATTTCAGCGGTCACGATATCAAGTGACTCGTTCCCTCGATCCCCAAAATCCGATTTGCCGAAACTCCGATGTGCTCTCAAGGTTTGACCTTTCAATGGCCTTCACTCCGTCAAAACTTCGAAATTCACGATATCGCGAATCCTTATGCAAGAAGTTCAGAACTTTACTCCACGAAACCCCGAAATGGTCAACTGAATTGACTTCCTTGTCGAGAGTGCGCCACTTGTCCACTCTGCTACCTTCTATGACCCACATGATCCTTTTGTCCCTTCGGAACTTCACGAGTCTCATTGCAAAGTTTACGGGACTTCAACCTACGAAACCCCGAAAATAGAAATTCACGTGTAAATACAACGACCCTTGTCAGCTTGGATCTACGGTTCTGCCTCTCCTGAGCTTGAACCTTTGGGAATACTTGTTGTAACTCCCCTACTCCTCTGTGAGATCTGACGGCTCACGGGACTTTGCGGATTCTCCATAGAGAATTTCGATCGTTCATTCTCTTCCCTTGAGAACTTTTGCATGAACTAAAACAAGGTATCTCTCTCTGCGGAACTTGTCCTCCTGCAGTTCCTCGTCACTACGCCTATCCTTCAAATTTTCAAAGTACTTGGCCTCCTGCCTTCCTTCGACCCCTTCAAAGGTTAAAATCCTTCTAAGCTTCCTCACAACTTTGATTCTTTCCGAAACCTCCTGCTTGCACTCCCTGCGGCAGAGTTTCAAACACTCCCAAGTGTTGAATTCCCTTCGACTCTGCGCACACCTGCAACAACAGTCTCTCAATACTCCGCTCAGGTTCGCAACTCTGAGAATTAACTCGGCCTGCTCACTCCTTGCACGACTCCTGTGCCTAACTGCACTTCTGAGAAAATGAGAACAAAATCTATCTAGCCTAAGCTTTCAGAGACAAACCTATGAACCTTGTGTCAATGCACTCCTTGCGGACAATTCAACTGCACTCCTTGTAGGAACTCTTGCTCAGATAGAGAAACAATTGAAACTCATTCCCCTTACTCTTCCTCTCTCATATTTCAGACATTCAACAAGAAATCATTCATACATAGCATTAAAGCAATTGCATGAAAGAAAGAGTAAAACATTCAAATATGCATACACAGAGAATAATTGAACACCATGAGTCTGAATCAAAACCTTCTTTGTATTAATCCAGAACTTCTCTACATGGAATTCTCACTACATCTCTGCTTCTCTCCTATGTTCCCAGTTGACATAGTCTCATCTATTCTCCTCTCTTCTCCTCTATTCTCCTCTCTTCTCCTCTATGTTACAATACACAATGAGGGTGTCTATATCCTGTTTCCGTCTTGCGCTCTAAAACTGTCTAATATACACATTCAATTCTATCTACTTTCATTTACTACTATAAATGCCTTCTACCTACTAAGGACGAGAGCGGATCGCTCAAGGTCTGTTTGCATTTTACAAGTGCACCTTCATTTAATTGTTTCATTTAAGGTTCTAAAACATTCATGGGCTCCTATCCATGAGCTCGCGTATGGTGTGTCCATGCCTTTGTACCTCTGCTTCGTTCTCCCAGCTGGCATCTTCAACTAGATGGCCCTTCCACTTGACCAAATACTCAAAGTATTGCTTTCGCCTAGTCTTTCTGCTCACTCTTTTGTCCAGTATGCGCTCCATCTGCGGATTTTCTGCAACTGGCATCTGTTTTTTCCACTGGATCACTGGCTATACATTTTCTGTCCCAGTTTCCTCAGGCTTATATGGATACAAATCTGAGACATTGAATATCAAAGAAATTCCGATCCCATCGAGTAATTCAATCTCGTAAGCATTTGCCCCAATTTTCTTCAAGACCTTACATGGTCCAATTTTCTTCATCTTTAGTTTATTATATGTTCCTCTCGGGAACCTTTCCTTTCTCAAATGTGCCAGAATCAAATCGCCAACTTCAAATTGAAGCTGTCTTCTATGCTAATCTGCTCTGCGCTTATATTCTTGGCTCAAACTATGCAATCGGTCCTTCACCTGGCTCTGAAATTCCTTCATCGCCTCTACGAAATCTTCTGCACTAGCACTCCTAGTCGCAGTTTGTTCTGAATCCCTCAGTTCAAAAATTCCTCTTGGTTGCATGCCATAGACAATCTGGAATGGAATTTTTCCCGTGCTTCTGTTAACTGAGTCGTTATAAGCAAATTCTGCCTATGGTAATATGTTGTCCCACTTGCTATGGTGTTCCGTCACCAGGCTTCTCAACAAGTCTCCCATACTTCTGTTTACCACTTCTATTTGTCCATCCGTCTGAGGATGATAAGATGAACTAAACGACAAGCTAGTTCGTATCTTCTTCCATAAGGTCCTCCAAAAGTGTCCTATGAATTTAGTGTCTCAATCTGAAACTATGATTTTTGGTAAGCCATGAAGTCGAATGACTTCTTTGAAAAACAGATTCGCAATGTGAGTTGTGTCACTGCTTTTCTGACATGGAATGAAGCGTGCCATCTTGGAAAATCTATCCACCACCACAAATATTGAGTCAAACCCTCTTTGTGTTCTTGGCAACCCCAATACAAAATCCATGCTAATTGCATCCCAAGGCTTCTCAGGTACGGGCAATGGTTGATAAAACCCTGCATTTTGTTTCCTCCCTTTCGAATGCTGGCAAATTCTGCATCTGTCCATGAATATCTTGACGTCTGATCGCATTCCCGGCCAAAAATATGACTCATTCAACTTTGTGAACGTCTTGTTGTGACCAAAGTGCCTGGCCAATCCTCCGCTGTGTTTTTCCTTCAACAAATTCTCCCTCATGGAGCATTTTGGAATACACAGTTGTTTACTTTTAAACAATAATCCTTCATGGATCATGCATTCTGCCCATTGGCTTCTATCTCTGAGAATTGGATTCTCAGCTACTTCGTACGCCTCTTTGAAATATGGATCATCTCTATACATGTCCCTGAGATTATCAAAACCCAATTTTTTGACTTTGAACTACTGCAATAGAAAACACTTCCTGCTCAAAGCATCAACAACTTTGTTAGCAGTACCAGAAATATGTTTAATCACAAAAGTGAATTTTTTCATATATTCAACCCATTTTACATGTTTCTGATTCAACCTTTCTTGTTGAGTCACAAACTGCAATGCATGATTGTCACTGTATAAGGCAAACTCCTTCGGAATCAAATAATGCCTCCATTTTTTCAATTCCTGTATGATAGCATAAAATTCCTTATCATACGTGGAGTACTTCACTTTCGCTTTGTTCAGCTTCTCACTAAAGTATGCTATCGGCCCGTCTTCTTGACTCAAGACTGCCCCTATTGCATATCCACTTGCATCGCATTTCACTTGAAATGTCTTCTGGAAATCAGGCAACACACAAATTGGTTGTTCTGTGATCTTCCTTTTCAATAGATTAAAACTCTTCTCAGCTTCTTCTGTCCAGTGAAAAGACTTATGTCTCTTCTTCACTATGTCCATCATCGGTGCACTAATTCCACTAAAATTTCTGATGAACTTTCGGTAGAAACTAGCCAATCCGTGAAAACTTCTCACCTCGAATATACTCTTCGGTGATGGCCAATTCTTGATTACCTCCACCTTATCTGGATCCATCCTCAATTTATCTGCAGAAATAACAAACCCTAGATAAATGAGCTCTGTCTTCATGAATGACGATTTCTTCATATTTATCAACAACTTCTCCCGCTGTAATTTATGCATCACTGTAGCCAAATGCTTCAGATGCTCCGCCAGTGTTTTACTGAAAATCAGTATGTCATCCAGATATACGATAATGAATTTTCCGATGAACTCCCTTAGGACTTCGTTCATCAACCTCATGAAGTAACTTGGCGCGTTTGTTAAACCAAATGGCATAACAAGCCATTCATATAACCCTTCATTGGTTTTGAATGCTGTCTTCCATTCATCACCTTCTCTCATACAGATTTGATGATAACCACTTTTCAAATCAATCTTTGAAAAAAAAAATTCTCCACTCAAGCAATCCATCAGATCATCCATCCTCGGCAATGGAAATCTTTACCTGATGGTTATCTTGTTGATCGCCCTAGAGTTAGTACACATCCTCCAACCTCTGTCTTTCTTCGGACTGAGTACTGTTGGAACAACACACGGACTTAAGCTTTCTCTGACCAAACCTTTGTCCAAAAAATCCTGGACTTGTCTTTTGACCTCTTCATTCTCTTGCGGCGTCAATCTGTATGCGGCTTTGTTTGGTAAACTAGCTCCTGGTATGAGACACTTCTGATCGGTGGCAATGAACGAGGTAGTTCATCCACTACTATGTCAGCGAACTCTTCCAGTAGTTCCTAAATCTCTTCTGGTAAATCATCTACCCTTGTGCTGGTCAAAACAATCTTCGATTTCCTGACCATAATGAATTGTGGTTCTTCTTTCTTCTTGACCTCTGTAAGAAGTTCCTTCCCACTCATGAGAAGTACAATGTTGCTTACTTCAGGTTTCACTTCCTTATCCTTGATTGGAAGCAACATGTGAGTTCTACCATTCTTCTCCAAGGTGTATGTGTTCATCCTCCCATCATGAATCACATTCCTGTCATATTGCCACGGTCTACCCAGCAATAGATGACAAAAATCCATGGGAATAACATCACAAAGTATTTTATCATTATATCCTCCTATCTTAAATTCAACTAAACATTGTTTAGTGACAGTTACCTGATGTCCTTTTTGTAGCCATGAAACTCTGTATGGGCTTGGATGATCAATCGTCTCCAACTCCATCTTTTCTACCATCTCCGTAGAAACGAGATTATCCGTGCTACCACTGTCCACAATGACCTTGCATACCCTGTCTTTGGTTTTGAAAGCAGTCTGGAAAAGTCTGTTTCTTTGGACTGAACTCTCCACCTCCTTCTCTGGTGTCAAAAGATCTTTTCGCATCATCAACGATCTTCCTCCTTCAACATCTTCTGCCTCAACATTCTGCCTCTGTGCTTCGGCGATGTGAGTTTCACCACTTTCTTTCTTTTTATCTGGACACTCATAAGACTTGTGCCCATTTTTTCCACATGTGAAGCATGTTATTACTCCACCTCTTCCCCTTCCTCTACCTCTGGTACGAGGAAAAATATTATTATCAGCATACTCTCCTCTCTACTCGGTATGCTTCCCTCGTTGTTCAGCATATTTCCCTCGCTGTGAGGTTCCACCTCTTTTAGTTCGAGTTTGAGGTTTCTTCTAGTCCTCCTTGGGTTTTTGGTTTTTATCCTGGGCAACTGATTTGCCTCTGGGCTGACTTCTGCCTCAGACTCTTTGACCCTGCTTTCGACTCAGCTTCTCTTCAGCTTTTAGAGCCATCTGATAAGCCTCTTCCACCGTTCGGATGGTTACCATGATCATCTCATCCCGAATGTCATATCTCAGGCCATTCATGTATCTGGCAACCTTTTCATCATCGCTTTCTTGATGACCTGCTCTGATGTTCAGCCTGTAGAATTCTTCAGTGTATTCTTTCACTGTCATCAGCTTCTGTCTCAGGTTCTGCATCCTCTTGAACAGAGTAATTTGATAATCTCTAGGGATGAATTTCGCATTCATCTTCGCGATCATTCTATCCCAGCTTTTGATCTTCTGCTTGCCTTTGCAGTGTCTGTCAGCTTGTAGTTCATCCCACCATAATGTTGCATGTCCTTTTAATCTCGTGATAGCATGTTTGACCTTCTTGTCCTCTTCGACATATTCATAGTCAAAATATGTGTCCAGAGCTCTAATCCAATCTAGAATCTCGTCTGCATCCAAGTTTCCCTCATAAACTGAAATGTCCATTTTCGCTCTTGCACCCATTATTGCAATAGCTCTAATCAATCGTTCGTTTGCTGCATCTTCGACTGCAACTTCATGTTCATGTTCTACTTCAACTTCACTTTTGGACCCATTGAAATCTCCTACATCAGTTGTGCGCCTTTGTCTTATCTCCATGTCCACAAGTCTGGCACGTATGTTATTCTAATCTCTTTCTACTTCAGGATTCTGGACCTACCTACCCCTTCCTTTGGACATCTCCCTTTCCTCCTCTGGATCGGGTGATTGTCTATCTCTTCTCCTTGGCGGCATGGTGAATCTTCCTTTTCCTTGCTACAGAAAGCAAAGAAAACTTTCTGTGCTCTGATACCAAGACTGATGCCACACTCCCTGCTCAACCCACAGGTCAGAAGGTCCACGCGCACAAGATCGTTCTTCTCTCCTTGACCAAAAGAGCTCTCGGAAATGGCTCTTCTATTTCCCTTTTGGGAAATCTGCACCCGTAGTTAACTTCACGAAATTCCCCCTTGTGCTTCGAGAGATCGAACTTTGCACATTCGTGAATCCAGTGGTCGAATGCCTTGTTTTTAAATCTCCGAAATTCGAAGACCAGTCAGCGCTGACCCTTTCTCTCCTTATTTCGGATTTCTCCTTATCGCGATTTCGACGATCGCGATATCAAGCGACTCGTTCCCTCGATCCCCAAAATCCAATTTGTTGAAACTCCGATGCACTCTCAATCTTTGACCTTTCAACAACCTTCACTCTATTGAAACTTCGGAATTCGTGATATCGTGAATCCTGATGCAAGAAGTTTGAAACTTTACTCCACGAAACCCCGAAATGGTCAACTGAATTGACTTCCTTGTCGAGAGTGCACCACCTGTCCACTCTGCTGCCTTTTGTGGCCCACACGATCCTTTTATCCCTTTGGAACTTCACGTTTTCGTGATTTCGTGAGTCCCATTGCAAATTTTACGGGACTTCAACCTACGAAACCCCGAAAATAGAAATTCACGTGTAAATCCAACGGCCCTTGTCGGCTTGGATCTACAATTCTGCCTCTCCTGATCTTGAACCTTTGGGAATAATCGTTGTAACTCCCCTGCTCCTCCGTGAGATCTGACGGCTCGCGGGACTTCACGGATTCTCCAAAGAGAATTCCGATCGTCCATTCTCTTCCCTTGATAACTTTTGCACAAACTAAAACAAGGTATCTCTCTCCGCGGAACTTGTCCTCCTGTGGTTCCTCGTCACTACGCCTTCCTTCAGATTTTCAAAGTACTTGGCCTCCTGCCTTCCTTCGACCCCTTCAAAGGTTAAAATCCTTCTGAGCTTCCTCACAACTTTGAGTCTTTCTGAAACCTCCTGCTCGCACTTCTTGCGGCAGACTTTCAAACACTCCCAAGTGTTGAATTCCCTTCGACTTTGCGCACACCTGCAACAACAGTCTCTCAATACTTCGCTCAGGTTCGCAACTCTGAGAATTAACTCGGCCTGTGCACTCCTTGCACGGCTCTTGTGCCTAACTGCACTTCTGAGGAAATGAGAACAAAAGCTATCTAGCCTGAGCTTTCAGAGACAAACCTCTGAACCCTGTGTCAACGCACTCCTTGCGGACAATTCAACTGCACTCCTTGAAGGAACTCTTTCGCAGATAGAGAAACAATTGAAACTCATTCCCCTTACTCTTCCTCTCTCAGATTTCAGACATTCAACAAGAAATCATTCATACATATCATAAAAACAATTGCATGGCAGAAAGAGTAAAACATTCAAAGATGCATACATAGAGAATAATTGAACACCATGAGTCTGAATCAAAACCTTCTTTGTATTAATCCAGAACTTTTGTACATGGAATTCTCACTATAGCTATGCTTCTCTCCTATGCTCTCAGTTGATATAGTCTCATCTATTCTCCTCTCTTCTCCTCTATGTTACAATACAGAATGAGGGTGTCTATATCCCATTTCCCTCTTGCGCTCTAAAACTGTCTAATCTACACATTCAATTCTATCTACTTTCATTTACTACTATAAATGCCTTCTACCTACTAAGGACAAGAGCGGATCACTCAAGGTCCATTTGCATTTTACAAGTGCACCTTCATTTAATTGTTTCATTTAAGGTTCTAAAACATTCTCAAAAAATGCACTGGGTGCTTTTCCAGCTGTCTTTTGGTCTCCGCGCTGGCTCGCTTGAGATGCTCCTGCATCACATTTTAATAAAGGATTTTCTTGAGTCCAACTTGAAATCATTTTGGGAAATGGCTGGTCACTAATCCCCTTCAAACATAAAATTTAAAGTA
>ML793612.1:26075-41244 GCA_009831015.1 Picea engelmannii
TTTATTTTGTGATTTAATATTATATATATTTATTGAAAATATCATGCATTATTTTAAATTGTAACTCTAATTCGACGCTACATTAATTCATATATCTTGTAGGTCTTCAAAAAAATGGTAAATTTGCATGCCCAGTTTGTGGTCCCAGGATAAAATCTCGTCGTTCAAGGAGTTTAGGAAAGGAAGTGTTTGATGAGTATAGACACTTTTTTCCTAAGAACGATAGTTATTGAACTACAGACAAAGAAAAATTCAATGGTAAAGAAGAGAATGGAAAAAAACCATGAAGAATGACACCTCACCTATGGAAGTTGGAATATATTATAAATCGTCAAGATATGTAAATTATTTATGTATGACATATTATATAAATATTTGATTAATTTCATTTTGTTTGATTAATTAGTGTTAATTTCAATTTTTTGATGTTTCATGAATGTTGTTAAGGCATGAATGGGCTTCCATGAGGAATGAAAAGTTACCCGATGCAATTCAGTAGATTGTCATATTACGAGCACCTACAAGGTGTGTCACCTTTGTGACACTAAGAAGGTTGAAGATGAAAAACACTTTCTCTTAGATTGTCCAGCCTATACCCATATTAGATCTCATTTTCAAAATATTTGTCACACTATCAACCTTCCTAACCTCTTAATTCAACAAAAGTATGGTCATATTGGAAAGCTTCTCTTAATGTTTTTCGAGCACAGAAACAAAATTCTAAATAATCACAAGTAATCACTTACCCTCTTAAGGTCTCATAGACCAATTCGATCTTAGTGGACATTAATTATCATCATCATCGCGCGCACACACACTCACACACACACACACATGTGTGTGTGTGTGTGTGTGAAGAATATGCAAATATCAATAAAGATATATCATGGGTCTCTCGTTTCATGTATTGGATTAAAACTAAATGTTACTAAAATAACACATAATAATATCATTCACAACAAGAGGAGATACCAAGAGAAATAGTATTTTGGTCCTAAATAAAGATATAATACTACTTTTGATTAGCCCAGAGCTCATTTTCCTTGAACTCCCTAAAATCCACCAATAAATCATTTTAGAGGAAGTGTCATTTTAAAAAGAGTGGCTTTCCTTAGATAACACCTATAAATTAGTACACACTTACAAATAGAAACCAATAATAATTACTCACTACCCATTTACACTAAATTATGATAAAATAATAAAATTGTTAAACGGTAACCCAAAGTCTACCTTATTATGAAATTGTAACGAAAATTGAACCAAGATTGAGCATATTATACAAGTGGGGAACGTGGATGGGCAGATGCAAAACTCAAACTCGAACATCGTATAATAGTGGAGGTTAACGACACAGCTAGGGGAGCATTTTTTTATTTCATTGGGTGTACAAGCGCGCATAAAGAAGGGTTGACGGGTTGTCAATGGATGCATCCATCTCCACTTCCGCTAATCAGAAAAACAACAAAGATTCCTACTCTCATTGTATTCATGATATGGTGGGCCATTTTCTCTACCAGATACGTCGAATCAAACTGGTGTCTAAATGAGCTTCTATTGATGTTGGAGTCAAATGCTCCTATAATTCCAGTGTTTTACAAGTTGAAGCTTATTGAGCTTCGGTGGACGCAGGGAAAAGATGGATTGTATGCTCGAGCCCTACACAAACTTGAAGAGAAGACTACGTATGACCCTCAAACTCAAGAATATGGCTCCACTACTATTGAGAATTGGAGAAATGATCTTTCTATTGTTGTCTGAATAAGCGGTTTCAAGTTGAGCCCTGGTAAGATATTAAATTTTTTTCTTGGTTTTTTATTACTTTTTTATTACTTTATGTTGGATATATATAATAGTATTAATAATTTGTCTTAGTGGTGTAAAGCAGTAAGTAAGAGAGTATGTTGTTAAGGTACTCCTTAAGTGAAGTCACGAGAAAAAGTTAATTAAATAAGATAGTTGAAAGTGTGTTCAGAAAAGTGAAAAAAACACCATGGAATATAGACAAATATCCCAAAAAGGTTTGGATGAAAAGATGCAAGATTATGAAAATGAATATTTATGGCAGCTTTAGTGAAGAGAAAGAAAATCTTGGGTTGGGTGAAACAGGAAAGACAACACTGGTAGAAGAACTCTTCAATTGGAAGACTTCACATTACAACAACGCTATCTTTTTATATGATGTAACAAAAAATTTAGGTAAAGGCTTGACTAGATAGATCTGCAAATAAACAATAAGGTTGAAGGTATAGAGAGGCTTAAAAAGCATATATCCTCTTCCCAGTATGAATTTTAGATGATATAGATCGTGTGGATCACATTGATGCATTTTTGCTAGATCAAAGTTTTCTCCACTCATATAGCTTAATATTGATTACATCTTGAAGCAAATGTTCTCACAAACTCCAGAGATGAAAATCATCAATTTATAAGTTAAATGGGCTTAATAAGAAACACTCTCTAGATCTCTTCTGTTGCCATGCCTTCAGCCGGTCCTGTCCAATCTTAGGATTCGAATCTTTGGCATATAAATTGTTAAATCTTGATAAGTGTTGGGGGCACTTATTTGCGTAAACAATGGCACCTTATTGGCATGAGCAAATTGGATAACTCTGAATGAGATGCAAGAAATTAGTTATGAGGCCCTTGCTAGAGAAGAAAATCAGATATTCTTAGACATTGCATGTATTTTCATAAGAAAAAATAGGGATATATGGGACGTCTCTAAGGGGTATTTTCATCTCTAAAGGGTTCAGTCATTCAATCTTTCATAAATGGACAAAATTGGTAGAATGTGTGTTGTGAGGAGTTAAAATAGCCGCCATGGATGAAGACATTGGTATTTTGGAGGAGCACAAAAGGGGTGCTATAAGTCCAGAAGAGCAGCCAAATATGGAAGCATTGATATCTTTGGAGGAGTTGTGAACAAACGGTTAACCATGATCTGGTTCGTGACGACTTTAGCACCCAATATATACTCTAATTCGAATACCCTCGTATTTAAATACGTTAAATAGACTATCCAATTAATGTATGTGGGATTGCAAATTCACACCACATCTATCAGTGAAATTTCAAACCCTTGGGCCATAAGAAAGAAATTTTATTGTTTTAGGATTTTAATTACTTCATGTGTATCACTTTTGTCAGATTGGGATGAAATTTTAAAAATGGAGACGAGCATTGTACTCCCATTTTATAGATTCGTTTTATAGTTTGTCCCTTAATTTAATGTTTTTAGAAAAATATTAATCAAATTTATTAAAAATAATAGTAGAGGTGTATTAAACTTTTTATATAAAGTGATTTATGGTTTGAGTTTTATAGCACCAAACAATTTAGGAGTTATATATCTATGTACTAATTTTCCATGTTAAAAAATAAATAAAATTACCAATTTTCATTTTTTCTAAAAGTGATTCTTCCCAATTCTATATAATAAAATTATTTTATCTTAAAAATAGTCCAAAATTTATAGAAAATATAAAAATCCTTAGAAATTTGAATATTTTTACATAGATTAGACTAATAAGATTAGTCAAGGTTTCTACATATATAAATTTCCATCCTTAAAATTATCTCTGTTCCATAGTAACAATAAGTTTTAAAGACAAAATTTCACTAATTGAAAGGGATAGCAAACATATTTCTAAATCACATAGAGAAATGCAATTGAAATTGATTTAAAAATTAATAAATGGGTTGTCTCAATAGTTTTTTATGTTGGCCATAATCTTAGCTTTCATTAGTTACTTGTTATTGTTACTTCTACTTCTTATAGACATGAATATGTGTTTCTTTCAAGAGTTATTTAAGAAGACGAGATGAGGTCGCCACATTGTGTTGGTCAAGCATGGTGGCCAGTCATTTGTGAATGTGGGTGCATTGCTTTGGAATAGGGAACTTCAACCCTCCAATCTATTCAAATGAGATGAGCCACATGAATAGGGGTGTCAAAGCAAAATCCACCAAGCTCATCTTGGCACCCAAGAAGAAGGGTTCCGCCAAGATTATCTTGGCATCCAAGAAGAAAGGTTCTTCAATCCCAATCACTCTCATCCCCTTATCTACCATTATATTCTCTTCTATGATTTATTGCAGTGCATTCGCATGTTAATCTTATTTCCTTGATATCAGGCCTCCTCGTGTTTATAATTTGCTCACCCAAACACAAAACAAAACAATTGAGTGATGAGGATAAAGGAAGAACTAAAATAGACGAAAATAGTTGAGAATTTTCTTATGATTTTTTCTTGAACATATTTGGAGGCAAATAAACATACTTTTCTTTTGCATTCATCCAAGCATGCTTTATTTTTTCATTGCACTTTAATTTTCTCCACTACCTACCTATTTTCATATTGCACAATCTTGGGGAGGGCCTAACTTCAATTAAAAATATCTACCTTCAACACTTTCACCAAGTCATCCATGGTAGCAATGAGATTGACCCAGGCCTCCCACAAATTTATTTACATTATTCTGATATATCTACAAATCTTCCTTCAAATCATTAATCATGTTGTCCTGGAAACAAAAGAACAACCCTAGTTTCCTATGTAGTTCTTTTCATTATTTTGATATATGTTCATATCTACCTAAGTTTATCTAATTTGGTTTAATGGTTTGTGTTTTTGTAGGTTACCGGAGCAGAACAACAATGCATCAATGTTACATATGTCATCCATTTATGCAATGATCTAATCATTCACCTTATTAATGTACATTTTAAGGGTGCTCATAGAGATGAAGTATAGGTTATATAAAAGTAGTTCATCTAGGTCATTCACATGTTCCTACATAACAAAAGAATCTCTTTTTATTCATTTAATCCATTTATAAATGCATCTTTCCCACCTTTTAGTTGTATCACATATTTGATCTCATGACATGTGTACTTTTAGAGTAGAAGTTCCAGAGAGAGGGCAATGCATAGCATCACCCATGTGTCTCTTTAGTGTAGAGGTGGTTGAGAGAGGTGATGCACAATATCACCCATGTGTCTTTTTAATGTAGGAGAGAGAGAGAGAGAGAGAGAGAGAGAGAGAGAGAGAGAGATGCTTATCATTTCCCTCCTTCCATCACTCTTCAATGCATATTTATAGTCCATGTTCTAATTAATTGTTGGATCATGTTGTCATTGATGCCAAATGTTTGATTGATTGATTTCAAAGGAATGATGTCAAGTGATTGATTGATGTCAAGTGATTGATTGATGCCAAAGGATTGATTGATTGATGATTGATGTCAAATGAACAAAGTTTTGTCATAGCATACTATTGTAATATGTATTGTTCTTGATGAGAATGAATAGATGTCAAGTGGAATCATAGTCATATGATGTCATGCATATATGAATATGGATCAATGAGTTGTCATTGATATGATGCATAGATGAAGATGAATCAATGAGTTGTCATTGATACATGATGCAAAGATGAAGATGGATCGTTGTGTTTTCTTTGATATATGATGCATAGTTGGATTGATGTAATGATGAATCATTATTGTCTTATCATGGTTGATAAGATGCACAAATGGATGAAATCCAAAGTGGTCCCCTTATGGTGAAAGCCCTCATGGGAAGACACTTTACGGTTGAGTTATCCTTGAAGTATGGTTGGAGAACCCATGCTTAATTGTGGAATAATGAGATGAAGATCAATAAATTTGTCAGTGAAACTATCCTACATAGATAGTGCTTGTCATGCCATTTCTAGTGGTATGTGGAATGTCACATAAATCGTCATGGTTTGAGAGTTATGGCCTTAAGAAGATGGAGGACCCTCATATATAGGCTTGAAGCACCAAAAGGTAAAAGAAGTCAAAGAGCTTGCAAAGAAGAAATTAATATTTAAATGATAAAGTGAAGTGACAAAATCAAAGACAATTATTTAAATGATAAAGTGAGGTGACAAAGTCAAGAAGGAATATTTAAATGATAAAGTAATGGAGAAATTTCTAATTATGGAAAGTGGTTAACCCTAAAATGAGGAAAATGGGTTAAGTGACCTAAAAGTGGGTTAAGTGACCTAGAAGATGTTTCTTAGGAAGCTATTTGGAGAAGTATAAATAAGAGGCAAGGCTCTCTTGTGAAAGTGCATCTCTTGAGCATGTATTGAAGATCTATTTTGAGAGAGAGAAGATCTGGAGGATCTGATGGACGCATCAAAGTTTTGGTAAGTCATATATCATGACGACAAAAGTCTCAGAAGTTTAGAAAATCTAGTTTTTGAGGAATACGTGGGATACAGTGAGCTAGGGTGCGTACATACGTGGGTTGAATGAGGAGGGCGCATACAATGAATGAAGTCATGAAGACTTGTGTGTGAGTTGGTCTCAGGCTCTTGAAGAATGAAGCAGGTTCCAGATCTGCATTATATGGGCTCAGATCTACCATAGAAACTTTGGTATGATTACATTGTTGGCTTGATGGATACTCTTACTTGTTGTATGATGGATATGGTTGTGTTGGTTGATTGATAGAGTGAGCAACACTCTTATGGTTCAGTGCTGATATGATTGCCATAGTATACTAATTTCTTATTCATGATTGAGTAGCATTCATATTGTATGATTGAGGAGCATGAGTAAGTTGTTGGAGAGCTTGGATGTGTTGTGATTGATTATGGGTCAGATTGGACAGTGAAAGACATAAGAGAATGTCATTGAAGGTTGCAGAGGATATGAGTTCATCTTGAAGAGAAAACCCTAAGTAACTCAGATGTGATACACAGGCTGTAGTATAGACTGGTCGCGTACATACGCAGGCTGTAATACGAGTAGGGCGTGTACATACGCGTGCTGCACTACCGATAGGTTACGTACTTGTTGACAAATTGATATCTGTTGAGGATTGTTGTCTCATCTCAGTTGGTGCTGAGGGTGTAAGATGAGTCTTGAATTATAGAGCTGGTGCTCTTGTAGAGTTGTACTCTATTCAGTTATTGCTGATAACCAAAGGATTGTAGTCCGTAATAAAAATAAAATTGTACATACATCTTGTGTTCTTTGTGTTCCTTGTGGTGATGATTTATTGATGATATGTTGTTGATATATGTTGTTGATGTATGTTCACATTTAACTGGTTATAAATGAAAAAAATAAGTAATGAGTTAATGGTGATTGCTAACTAAAGAGTTTTGTGAAGGGGAAGTTTTGGGAAAAATATCCCTACACTGTTCACCCCCCCTCTCAGTGTAGTCAGTGTTCCCAACATTAATTATTACTATTATAACATTCAATCACCATTTATAAATGCATCTTGCATGCCTTTCAATCCTATCACAATATTTATCTTATGAAGTGTGTCTAGAGATGGTGGAGAGAGGGTGGTGTCACCCTCCTTCCATCACACTTCAATGCATATTTATAGTTCATATTATTATTAAATATTACTATTAATACATGCAAAGGGTGATATTATTATGAGTATAATTGTTGCACAAAAAACACTCAAAGAAAGAGGAAGTTTTGAGTGAGTTAATAAGTGGACAAATTCAACTTTTCAAGCAAGTTCATTTTTTTCCAATGACATAAAGTTCCATCCTATTTCACTCATTTTTTCAAAATTTCAGTGTTTCCAGTGATCTCAAAAAGGGAAAACCCCCTTACGAGGAAATTTCCATCGTCAAAAGTCCCATTAATGAGGTGAAGCTATGACTTTCAGAAAAATTCCTACCTAAATTAGGTGGAGAATTTCATCTTTTGCATTCATCTAAGCATGCTTTCTATTTTTTTATTGCACTTCAATTTTCTCCACTACCTACTTATTTTCATATTGCACAATATTAAGGAGGGCCTAGCTTCAATTAAAAATAAGTACCTTCAACACTTCCACACACTCACCCATGGAAGCAATGAGATCAAGCCTAACCTCCTTGGCATTTATTTTCATTCTTCAGATATATCTACGGATTTTCCATCAAATCTTCAACTAATTTGTTCTATAAACAAAAATATCAACCCTATCTGCCTGTTGTAAGACACCCCTACCAGATATGATCGAAACATTAAGATTTTTATTTTTTATTAGTTGTGGTGTTTCGCCAAATACTTAGCAGATTTGTCTTATTGAGTTGTTGTTGTACTTCTTTATGGACTGTTGATGCGTATGTGACTGTTGGTAGCTTGTTGTGTGTTTCATAGGTTAGATCTTTCACAAAACAATTTGTAGACAGTATTGTTTATTGTTGAACTTAGTGGATTCTGGGTTCTAGAGTTTTAACAACATTTACTATTATTACCCTCTTACTGTATCTGGTTGTAGCTTACCCTTGATGCTAATATTTTGTCAAATGCTTTGTGGTCATCCTCTAACCCAACTATGAACCCTGGTTACTACTGATGTGTATGTGAGGTTGTTGTTTGGTTGTTTTTGTGAATTTTTCAAGGAATATTGGATGGTTTTATGCCACAAAAGGTTTCCAGTTTGCATGCAGATATTACAACAAGGACACCAACATAATATGTAAATAAAATTACTAATACAACAAAGAATATCACAAGAGTTTGTCTTTATTTATCATTCTCTTACCTATTTACAATAATAGTTGAGTTTAGAGGCCCAAATTAGCTCATCCAAGAAGGATATACCCAACAAGGTCAACACACAAACTCCAAAAATAAAAAGAGACTCTGTTGTAGAAGAAATTCGGCCCATGCAGCAAGAATTTCGGCCCTCTCTCTGAGATCGATCTGTCCACTAGAAAATATAGGCCCAACTCTAAGCTATGTCCTCCCTATGATGAAAATCGACCCTCTTCTTCAACAAAATTTTCCCCACCTTGAAGACTCAACACCTATCCAAAAATACGATTCCCTCTCTTATGGAAATCGATCTTGCATAAGGAAATTTGCCCAACCCAAGGGAATGACCCCAACAACAATGAACTCGACCCTTTTCAACAACTACTGAAGAAATTCATCCCCCAAACAACAATAATATCAGTCCACATAGGAATACACTTGTCTCATGTCTAGATATGTGCCCAACAGTCAAGGAATGCACCCAAAATAATGAGATTCGACCCCCACAAGGATTTATCAGCCTTCTTTAAGCAAGTCTCCCTCTATAAGCCCCAAAATCAGCTGCTACCTCTGAAAACGCAGTCACCCATGAAGAAAACTCAGCTACCGAATGTAAATCTGCTAACAATGAAGCACGATGAAGAAATCGAAGTGATATCTTCCCACAAAACCCCAAGCTCTAAGAGCTCTCCATGCCAAGAGGCCGAATACAAAATAATCAATCAACATCATGAGAGAATATAGGCCCCTATCTCTCCTTTATACCCCCCTTTTCACCTTTCCTCTCCAAGTGACTTTTTCTTTATTTTATTATTCCTTGACTAAATCACTTAATTAATTAATTAACCATTTTAACTCTAAAAAGTGATTTATCCATCCTTATGGCTTCTGTTGGCGTCAGAAGTCACTCCTAGATTGCAGCAGGAGTAAGGCTGATGCCCATCAATTTATGTCACTATTTGTTGATAAAGGGTGATGAATGGAAGTAAACTCAGAACAATATCGTTCTAACTCAGAAACTAGGCCAGGCATGCACAAGCATATGAGGTCTTGGTTCAACTTCAGACAGTAAGTTGTAATAAGGGTGAGTAGGAGGAAGACTTCTATGAGGAAATGCGAAGGCCTACTATAGGCATCGAGCTTCTAACAGCTTGTAGAAGAAAACTTGGAACACAAGAACCTCTTATATTCAAAAGAAGAAACACTAAAAGAACACAACAATGTTATAATAAATCCTTAATCATAACACAGTCAGGACGATTCATGTGAATCAATAAATCATGAACCATTTTAGTATGAGATTGAAACTATATGAAAAAGAGAGTTTCCTTACTTTGAACAAGAAAATTTCATATACAGATACATAGCCAAGAAAACCAGTGCTTCATTAAAACATTACAGTCGAGAGATTTTCTCTACCATCCATGCCCACACAAATAAAAAAACTAAATATATATACTCAGAGAAATTCGCCACCTTGGCAACAGGAGGGTAGCTGAGACATTAAAGTTCAAATTAGCATGTGCAGGCTCCTCTGGTCAGACAAGGACATTAGATCGACATGGATTCTTTAGGAAATCTTGCACACAGGACGATCTTGGGCAGATTGCCTGCCAGAACCTCCATGCCTTACATTTAAGGAGTGAGGCGAGGTTTCAACCACCTCCTCCTAGATTTATTTACCTCTAGCAGGGATCAAGATCAAGGCCGTGTTGAATTGGAAACTAGAGAATGTGGCGACGCCTCCTGCAGCTAAACCCGGTGCTTTGGCCTTTTGTGCAGCTCTTTCTATCACCACAAGTGACCATGGGCCGTGACCCTGCGCCTTTCTTCAAAGGTGCTTTTCACATTTCACATTTTGGCGATTCTAGATGTAGTGGAGGAGCGACCCCCTATCTTTCAAAGTCTCGATAGCCGAAATTCCGAAACGGCTAATCATTTCGCATTTCAGCGATTCCAGATGCAGTGGATGAGCTACCCCCTGTCTTTCAAAACCTCGGTAGCCGAAATGCCGAAAAGGATAATCATTTCGTGTTTCGGCGATTCTAGATGCAATGGAGGAGAGACCCCCTGTCTTTCAAAGTCTCGGTAGACGAAATGTCGAAACGACTAATCATTTCATGTTTCGTCGATTCCAGATGCAGTGGAGGAGCGACCCCCTATCTTTCAAAACCCTAGTAGCCGAAATAGCGACCAGAGTCAATCGTGCGCCACGCGTCCCTACTAGATCGGACGACCACGATAATTTCATGACTTTGGCCCTAAGGGATGAACGCATGCTCTAAACCTCGTGCAACTCCGTGGCTCTGGCTTACCCGATGACCGTTGATCTGCTCCATCGATGGATCTTCGCCGCTAAAAAGCAAAAATTCCCGCCTACTTGATTTTTAACCCGAAAATAGAGATTTTATGCATGTTTCATTTGGGCGCTCATGACTGTGACCTTGGATAGCTTCGTTTGATGGATCTTAAGCCCCATTTCATCTATTTCTCACCAGGGACCCGAATCTAGAGAGAAGGTTCCCCCTTACAAGAATATGTGCTAACATTAGGCTCCATGGGGGATAGAGTCCTCCCCGTGGGGCTCTAAGAACTCTTTACAGTTTCAGTGCCTTGTTGTTGGGCTATGGAGTCATTTATTAAGCCGAAAATAAACAGAAAAACAATATTTACAAAAACAGAGGAGCCGCTTAAGGCTCAAACAAAACATTTCTTCAGGAAATGCCCATTCACTGGGCCGTTAAAAACTTCTTCACCCTCCAAATCCTGCAACCTGTATGTGTTATTTAAGAATACTTCAGAGATTTTAAAGGGCTCGATCCAGAGGGAATCAAACTTGTTGTGTTTTCTCCTATCCTGACTGGGTGCATCCCACTTAAGCACCAAATATCCTAGCTTGAATTCCTCCTTCCTAACCTTCCTGTCAAAGGCCTGCTTGATCTTCTGCTGATGACTATGAGCTATGTCCATTACCTGCTCCCTGATATGTTGCACTTCCAACACTTGATGAATTCTTCTGACCATATGGTCTGGCTCTCCTTCATGATCTTGAAAGAATTTCGCTACAGGTAAAGTGAGCTGAGTGGGAAACACAGCCTCCGTCCCATAAACAAGTTGAAAAGGTGAGGTGCCCAGGGACTTATTTGTTGTCACTTGATCGACCCATAGAGTGAATTTGAGCTTTGAATCCCAGGCCCTCTTATTGTCTTCCAATAATATTTTAATGAGTTTTCTTAGACTTTTATTAGAAGATTCTACCAGTCCATTTCCTTGAGGATAATAGGGAGTGGAGTGAATTAGTGAAATCTTGAACTGCTCACATAACTTAACCAGAGGCTCAGACTTGAAAGAAGCAACATTATCAGTGACAATTTTGCTGGGACAACCAAACCTGGCTATGATATCCTCCAAGAATCTGATAATTACCTTGTGTGAAGCACTCCTGGTGGGGGCAACTTCTATCCACTTGGTGAAATAGTTTGTTGCAGTCAGGATCCATCTGTGTTGGCCACTTGAAGGAGGATGAATTTCTCCAATGAATTCCAACCCCCACTGTTGAAAGGGTGTTGAAGCTACTGCATGCTTTAGTGGAAGAGATTTGAGTTGTTGCTTTCCTGAGAACCTTTGTCATTTGATGCAAGCTCTGACTTCTCTGCAAACATCAGTGAATAAGGTGGGCTATTAGTACACAGCCCTGAGAATGTTGTGAGTTGTGGTCTTCAAGAAATGATGCCTTCCACAGAGTCCACTATGGAAATCAAACATAACTTGTTGGGCTTCCTGTGGGTTCAGACACCTCAGAAACACCCCTAGAGGGTCTTTCCAGTACAAGACTTGGTCAATAAGGCAATATCTGACCGCCTTGATCTTTAAAGCTCTTTCCTTACTTTTTCCCATTCCATCAAGAGCCTTCAACTCTTGCAGAAAGTACAAAATGTCTTTGTACCAGGTGCATTCTGCTAGTGATAAGCCACCCTGAGAGCCTTTGCTAGACGTCTCAGCTTGCTGATTTTATGAGCAAGCATTGATGAAGCTAACCCCCAACGCCTTGCAATTGGATTTAGCTAGTAGCTTGGCTAAACCCTTCCCTTTAACCAACTTAGTGGACTTTATCTCCAGGTCAAACTCAAGGATCTTGGAAATCCATTTACCTCTTCTCCCATCTATGTCAAGCTGTATAAGGATGTCTTTCACAGAGGCTGAAGGAACGTATAAAATCACTCTTGAGTGCAAGACATATACTCTAAAATCTTTGAGAGCTTTCACCAAGGCATAGGCTTGCTTCTCCATGATCTCATACCTAATTTCTACATCTCTTAATGCCTTACTGAAGAAGGAAATGGGTTTCTCTCGACCTTCCTCATTTTTCTGCAATAAGATTGTTGCTACTGTATCAAAAGAAGCAAAAGAAAAAACTAGGAAATCCTTGGAATAATCAGGATTGATCAGCACAGGTGCCTTAGTCAATGCCTTTTTTATTTGGACAAAAGAGTCCCTGGGTTCAACAGTCCATTTTACTTCATTTCCCTTTCTGAGCATGGTTGTGATGTGTTTCACCAACTCAACAAAATTTGAGACGAACCTCCTCAGAAAGTTAATCTTCCCTAAAAAAGCCTAGACTTCCTTTTTAGACCTAGGAAGTGACAGGGTCTGAATTGCCTCTACCCTACTGGGATCAATTCTCACTCCCTCTGTTGATACTATATGGCCTAACAACTTCCCCTCCTTCATAGAAAACAAAGATTTCTTGGGATTTAAGGAAATTCCAAACCTCCGGCATTTCAAGAAAACTTTCCTTAAGTGACAACAATGCTCTATATCAGACCTGGAGAATACCGTGATGTCATCCAGATAGATCACCGCAAACTGATCTTTCTCCCCGATGAAGGCTATGTCCATGGCTCACTAAAATGTTGCTCCTGCATTCATTAATCCAAAAGGCATTTTGGCATACATGAATGTGTTCCAAGGAGTAGTGAAGGTTGTTTTTTCCTTGTCCTCAGGCGTGATTGATATCTGATTATAGCCAGAAAAACCATCAATCATGGATATCCTAGATGCACCAGTTACCCTCTGCAATATGTGTTCCATGTTGGGCAAGGGATAGTTGTCTTTCTTTGAGCTCCTATTCAGGTTCCTGAAATCAACACAGAACCTGATTTCTCCACTTTTCTTCCTCACCGGGACCAAATTGGCCACCCACTCATAATATATCAAGGGGACAATGATTTGGGCATCTAACAACTTCTTCACTTCTCTCTCCATGACAGGAAACAACATGGGATTTATCTATCTTAGCTTCTGCCTAAATGGCTTAGCCTCTTCCTTCAGTGGGATCTTGTGTTCAACGACATATGTGTCATATGTCTTGAGGTCTTCATAGGTCCATGCAAACACATCAGAAAATTCTCTTAATAACTCGGTATATTCGTCCGTCTTTTCTTTGGTCAAACTGATTGACAACTTGACAAACTTAGGCTGCTCTTGTGTACCGATGTTGCACTCTACTATATCAACATCTCCATTTGAAAACCTACCCTTTACTGCCACATCATTCCCATCGAAAAGTCTTTCTAAAGGGACTAGTCCCTTCGGAATGTGATTGCTAGGAAGATGAATAATATGGTGATTAGCAATTTTATTTAAAAATACCTCAGGGTGAGGGTGACTTTCGATATCAGGATCCTGATCAATGTGCAATGTAGAAAATTCATCGACAGACTATAGAAATTTTTTGATTTCAAGATCTTCTTCGAATACCTTCCAATGCTTGATATTTTCCAGTACAGATGGCCTATATCATATCTCAACATCATATTTGATCTTAGGCGGTAGAGGGATCCTGAACAGACTAGATGAGACATTTAAGGAATCGGCCAAAGTATTTTCCTCTCTTGGAATAAAAGAAATGTTGAAAGCTGAGAAGAAATTATCAATCAAGTCCCATACCTTATTTTTGTAACTCCTGAGCCAAGGATGCTTATCCTGATAATCATTTCTGACTTGTTGGATTATCAACTCAGCATCTCCGAACACTGCTACCCCCTCAATTCCCATTTCTGTTGCAGCCCTTAAACCCATAACAAGACCTTCATATTCTGCCACATTATTGGTAGCTTCAAATTCTAGCTTGTATGACAGGGATATGGTTTCTTGACAAGGCGACACAAACACCACTCCAGCGCTAGAGCCTTCGCTAGAAGAAGCTCCATCAAAGAACATCTCCCAAACAGAGGTGCTTGGAGGAGGTAACTCGTGATTAAATATGGGTTGCTTTCTGATTTGAAAAGGGGCTTCAGGAGTATCAGTGAGCTGCAATAAACTAGACCCCAAATCAGTGTCAAGTGCAAAGATAGGATGATTGGTGGGGTTTGCTTCATCACTAACAATGTAGGCCAGATGAGCTTCTCTGTACAACCTCCTTTGTTCCCCTCCAAAGACTGAAATGGTGGCATATGTGATATCCATCTGTAATGTTCCTCCAATTTTTTAAATCCAAGATCTTGACAACAACATGCCGAACTTGGGGGGAACATCATCTACTACAATGTCCATGACCACACTCTTCATTGGCAGCTGAAATAAAGAGACCACCAAGTATTTGATGACTCCAAGGCATTGCACCCTCCTTGAATCAAAA
>ML793612.1:41357-61310 GCA_009831015.1 Picea engelmannii
TATGTAGATTGAGTCAAATGGGGAAAAGGGGAAGTATCTTCAATACAATGAATTTCAGGGTCGAGCTCATCTATCTCCTCTCCTTCCTCATGAGCAACTAGGTTATTTTGGAGAGGGGTTTGAATCCTATGATCATCTCTATCTTTTCTCCTTTGTTCCCTTGGCAAATATTGTGGCACATTGTTATTAGGCCTCTTGAAGCCTCTGTTATCAATATTTTGGGGATTTCTGTACATGGGCTTCCCTTCTAACTCCCACCTTTCCATTCTAACTGAAAGTGATTTTAGCACCTTAGTTACCTCATCCATCTGAAGGGGAAGGGGAGAGGAATTTTATGGGGAGGCTTCAGGTCTCTTCCTGGATATGTCTCTATCAACCTTGTTCCTGAGTCAGTCAACAACCAATATGTTAGATTCTACTTCCACGGCTGCATCCTGCATGTGAGCCAGAGTAGTTTCTCTCCTTTCCCTCAACAGGAGGCAGAAATTGGGATAAAAAGCACTAGCACAAATGATTTTAGCAGAGGCTTCTGAGGGATTTATCTCAGGGGGGATCTTATTGTACATTTTATTGAATCTCTTGGAGAAGTCAGAGATAGACTCTCCTTCCTTTCTCTTCAAAGACCCAAACTCTGTCATGTAATACATGAAGTCTTTTTTGTCTCCCCGCTGTCTCAAAAATTCATTATCCAAAGCCTCAATCCCATCGATAGATCTAGGAGGCAAGGCCCTAAACCACTTTCTAGCCTCGCCTTCAAGGCTATGGACAAAAATCCTCATCCATACGTCCGCATGCATGATAACATTATCATCTGTAAAACTGTAAAAGGCTTCAAGGTGTTCTTCTGAAGCTATGTCCCCTTCGCCTATAAACTTGGCCAGCTACTTAAGGTAGTCATCTATTGGAAGGGCATTGAGAGGTTGAGGTAACAAAATGGGAGCATACCTAGCAGCTATTATAGCCTCCATTCTGGTCATGGGGGGATTTCTCCTACCATAGGAATATTAGGTGGAGGAGAACTCAGAGGAGAAGGAACTCGAATAGGGGATACTGGAAATGAGATTCTAGGTGGAAGGGGGAACAATGGGGGATTCAGAGAGAAGGCTAAGGGGCTTGAGTCAGCAGATGCTTATGTCTGTGCAGTAGCAGCAACAGTAATAAGAGGAGGGGTGGTAAAGCTAGGAGTGGGGAAATATTTTGTGGTCCTGGGTCTATGCCAAGGTACAGCTTTACGAGAGAGGGGAGTGACAAGGATTTCTCCCTCCAATCCTAGACCAGGAGGGGAAAACTCAGAAGGAACACTTCTGAAATTCAGGAAACAAGAAACTTAAGAAAAAGGTATGCAAGGAAGCTGAGAAGAAGAAAACAAAGTTTCTACAGAAGGAGATGGCAAATTACCTGGTTCAGCGGTGGAAGTTTCTCCTTCATAGGCCTTTCCTTTTCTGATAATCACCTCCAGATCAGCTTCAAGTGTAGCTAGAGGCGGCTATGGATGGGACCACTTGTGTCTATGTCTGGAAGCCACAACTAAAATAGCAGGTTTGCCACAGTGGAGTCATCAAAATGGAGTCACCAGGTTCACAGTAGCAATCTTGTAGGGCTCTAATGCTTGATGCACCTTCAGAATCAGAGGCTCAATGTCATTCGATCCCAGGAAAAATTTTCAACTTCGTCCCCGACAACAACGCTAGAAATTTTGGCATTAGAAGTCACTCTTGGATTGCAGTAGGAGTAAGCTTGATGCCCATCAATTTATGTCACTATTTGTTGATAAAGGGTGATGAATGGAAGTAAACTTAGAAAAATATTGTTCTAACTCGGAAACTAGGCCAGGCATGCACAAGCAGATGAGGTCTTGGTTCAACTTCAGATGGTAAGTTGTAATAAGGGTGAGTAGGAGGAAGACTTATGTGAGGAAATGCAAAGGCCTGTTCTAGGCATCGAGCTTCTAATAGCCTGTAGAAGAAAAAATTGAACACAAGAACCTCTTATATTCAAAAGCAGAAACACTAAAAGAACATAACAACGTTATAATAAATCCTTAATCATAACACAGTCATGACGATTCATGTGAATCAATCAATCATGAAACCTTTTAGTATGAGATCGAAACCAGATGAAAAAGAGAGTTGCCTTACATTGAACAAGAAAATTTCATATACAGATACATAGCCAGGAAAACCAGTGCTTCATTAAAACATTACAATCGGGAGCTCTGCTCTACCATCCATGCCCACACAAATACAACAACTAAGTATATATAATCAGAGCAATTCTCCACCTTGGCAGCAAGAGGGTAGCTGAGACATTAAAGTCCAAATTAGCATGTGCAGGCTCCTCTGGTCAGATGAGGACATTAGATCGACATGGCTTCTTTAGGAAAACCTGCACACAGGACGATCTTGGGTAGACTGTCTGCCAGAACCTCCATGCCTTACATTTAAGGAGTGAGGTGAGGTTTCAAACACCTCCTACTACCTTTATTTACATCTAGCAGGGATCGGGATCGAGGCCCAGTTGAATTGGCACCTGGAGAATGCGGTGACACCTCCTGCAGCTAAACCCGATGCTTTGGCCCTTTGTGCAGCTCTTTCTATCACCCCAAGTGACCATGGGCCGTGACCCTGTGCCTATATTCAAAGGTTATTTTTTCATTTCATGTTTTGGTGATTCTAGATGCAGTGGATGAGCGAACCCCTTTCTTTCAAAACCCCGGTAGCCAAAATGTCGAAACGGCTAATCATTTCACGTTTCGTCGATTCCAGAAGCAGTGGAGGAGAAACCCCCTTTCTTTCAAAACCTCGGTATCCAAAATTTCGAAACGACTAATCATTTTGTGTTTTGGTGATTCTAGATGTAGTGGAGGAGTGACCCCCTGTATTTCAAAGTCCCGGTAGCCGAAATTTCAAAATGACTAATCATTTTTCATTTCGGTGATTCCAGATGCAGTGGAGGAGAGACCCCCTATCTTTCAAAACCTCGGTAGCCAAAATAGCGACCAGAGTCAATCGTGCACCATGAGTCCCTACTGGATTGGATGACCACGATCATTTCATGAATTTGGCCCTAAGGGATGAACCCATGTGCTAAAACTCATGAAACTCCATGGCTTTGGCTTACTCGATGATCGTTGATCTGCTACATCGATGGATCTTCGCCGCTAAAAAGAAAAAATGCCCGCCTGCTTGATTTTTAACCCGAAAATAGAGATTTTATGCATGTTTCACTTGGGCGCTCATGACTGTGACCTTGGATAATTTCATTTGATAGGTCTTAAGCCCCATTTCATCTATTTCTCACCAAGGACCCAAATCCAGAGAGAATCTTGCCCCTTACAAGAATATGTGCTAACAACTTCTCTAGCCACTGAAAGTCACTTCTCATCATCTTATCCTGTAGTGCTCTTCCTCCAGATTCTGATGAGCTATTACACTAAGAGGTTTCTCCAAGCAATATGCCCATTATGACATTCTTAATGAATTTAATTAAAATATGACCCATAATAACTCAAAATTACAGAAATTTTCAAAATGCAATGAAACCAAAGCCAAGTTGAGTCAAGTTTCTCACCGACCGCTAAGCTAATTGGTAAGGCCCGACGTGGAGCACCGGGCAGGTGTGAGGAATGGATCCTAATGATGAAATATGATGAACGATGCAAGTCAGGACCAATAAAACCCCTCAATATCTCCCAAACTCGTTGTCACCCTTATCTGGCTACTGTGTTAGGCATACCACTCTGTAATGTAATAATGTCCCAAAATGGGCACATTACACCTGTGTAGTTATTTTCATTCTTCTAATATATGTTAAGATCTTCCTAATTTTATCTAATTTGGTTTAATGTTTTGTGTTGTTGCATGTTACTAGATCATAACAATAGTGCATTGTTGTTACACATGCCATCCATTCATGTAATGATCTAGATGGATGTCGGTGGCCTCCCACTTATTCCAACTAGTTCATTTTGGCAGTTTTCCAGTTTGGTAGTTTTTTTCCTAGTTTTCAGGTCCCTGACTTGCGGGTCCATTTTGAGGCCCTAAAGAACTTTTTTAGGGCTCGCCATAGTTGGAAATAACCTTTGATAGATAGTAACAAAATGTGTAGTCCTCAGATAGACCTTTCCAATGGGATATGGTGCACCTAAAATGAAGATCGTATGCAAAAGTTACGACCCCGGGAAGTTGATGTACTAACTTACCCAAATGGGGCCCACATGACTTTTGGCACTTCATCTCCTAGGGTTAGGTTTTTGGATGTCGAGGGTTTTTGACATTCCTGTTTATTGTAAAAAAGTCCTTCAGAGCCTCATTGTAATCATATTCTTGCAAATGAGCGCATCCGTCACATCTCTTCTTAGAGATAAGTCATCACATATCTTCTCAGAGATAAGTCATCACATCTCTTCTAAAAGATAAGCCACCACCATTGCAGCAAGCTTGTTTTCTGCTTCATTTAACAGTTTCAGCTTATTTCCTTATTGAATAGAAAACCAGTTTTATTGTGTCTCTGTTATTCTGTGTTAAGAATATTTTAATAATCTGTATTCATTTCATTCTGCTCATAAAATATGGATCAATGGTATCAGAGAAGTCTTCTCATTTTCGTCTTAATGCATGTCCCCAACGAGGTCAAGATACAAAGAATTGGGTCTCGAGCTTGTTTCTCTTGAGGACAAAATCTCTCGCATGCCCAAATGACCTCTCATGGCAGGAGAAAATAAATATGACGGGACATGAGATCCTTTCAAAATGTTGCTTGAGGAATCCCTAATGTAGCAGAGGAATGAGATGATGGATATTTTTGCTCAAATCCTTTGACGACTACCAACAAGCGACACATCTTCCTCGAGCGAAGGAGCTGCCCCCTTCAAGATACAAATCAACTTCGATATTCCTATATTTGAAGGTCATATAGATGCAGATGTTGTAGACAAGTTGTTGAATCTACTAGAAGGGTATTTTTCTGTCCATAACTTTTCAAATAGAGAAAAAATCTCTTTTTCACTCCTCAAAGTCATTCCCCATGTCAAATATTGGTGGGAAAATTTCTGTGAGCAAAATGAAACAGAGGAACCCTCATTATTTACAGTCACGACCACCTGGGAATCCTTCAGGCATGCTATTAAGGAAAAATACTACCCTGTCGAAAGTTATGGTGACTTGTATACCAAATGGACCACACTGCAGCAAGAAAGAGACCAAGCAGTGCCAGATTTCACAAATATCTTCCATACCCTGCACACCAATCTGGGTATCAAATATTTAGAGCGACACCTAGTGCTCAAGTATCGCGGTTCTTTGCATAGATACATCTAGACTGAAATGGAATTTCTTGACATATCATCAATGGGTGTGACCTATCGATATGCCATCAAAATCAAGCAGAATCTAAAAAAAAAGACGCGACAATTTGGGCTTGGGAACCACTCGCATCAAAAACCAGGAAAGGGCGGCTCCAACCTACAGAACAAAGGACAGAGAAAATATGGACAATATCAGGACAACCAGTCCAAGCCACAAGCAAAGAAGGACACCAAAAAGACAAAGAAGGATACCAAGAAGTGGCTTGACTTCCATAAGATCCCTTGGCATAACATTATTGATTTTCACTCAAAGCAATCATTGGTGGTTGAAGTGAAAGCCTCTGAATCATATGTGGGTTCTGACTCTAATTCAGATTCAAAAAGGGGAAGATGGATCATTGACGCGGAACCTAGTGCTGTCCACTATTTCAATCACTTCGAAGTCTACTTTAGTGCAAACCCCATCCAGGTCTACTTCCACTCCTTTCAATCTCCCAATTGGTAGAACTCTGTGTTGGTTTGTTAGTTTCAGTTGAACAGGTGAATATCCTAATGTGGGATCTCCCATACATTTCCATGTCTTCTTGGGTAATACATTGACTTTGGATCCTAGATCCAGTATGATATCTCCCATGTTGAAATCTTCAATGTTGGCGTTCAGCCTGAAATCCCTACTTGTTCTTCTCCTTGTGTGTAGGTGATTGACTTTTTTTTGTTCTAGCTTTCCTTCTGTCTCTATGCTATATCTTTCTAATATAATTTGTAATAATTTGATAGAGGATGGATCATTTAGTAATTTTACACATGATTGTAAAAATCCTTTGATTATACTTACTTGTCCCAGGGGATGCATGTCTTTGGTATGGTACAATGAAGGAGACATATTGTACTCTGGTACGTCCTTACTATGCTACGTGGTTGAGTTCGATGTGATATCAGGCTTAAGAAATTCTTGTCTGGCCTGCTTAAATGTTTCCTTCTCATTCTGCGCATCGAACTGCTTCCTTGGTTCAACATTCTTCTTCACCCATTGGTGTTGTACTGACTCTTGTTGTACTGCTTCATTCCCTGTTTTATCTCCTCTGTGTGTAACTATATTGATGTTTCTTCCTTTATCCCTTGTTTTTGTTGAAATCCATTGAACATTTTGTTTGTTCTGATTCGTCTTTTCCTAGATCTTCCCTAATAACGTAGGACATTCTTCCATGTTATGATCTGATGCGCAACAATACATACAAGTTTCTAGTGAAACTGGACATTCTCTTACATAATGTCCTGGTTGTTGACAATTATGACATACTAATTGTCCTCTACCTCTTCCAAAGCCTCCTCTTGCTTGTCCTCTGCCTCTGTAGCCAACTCGATCCCCTCGCGGTGTGTTATACTAAGGCGCTTGATTGTACTGTGTGGTATTGTAATGGGGTTGTGTTGTGTTGTATTGTGGTTGGGTTGTGTTATATGGTTATTGCGCAGTATTATACTGTTGTTGTGTCGTGTTGTATGGGGCTAGTACCTGGTTAAAGTGAGGTGCGGCTTGCCCAGTCATCATTTCTGCCTGCACCCTACATGCATCTGATGTCCTCTCTCTAATCAATTCCATAGTTCTACAGTCTTTGTCATCATGGCCCACTGAATTGAAAAAGTTTCAATATGAACTATTTGGGGTTATCTGGTACTTCTGCATCATTGGGAAGTGATATGGATCGTGGCTCTGTTTCTTACAGATTTTGCACCATAGTCCTCCTATTGGTAACAGATTTGGCATTCCTGCTGCCATGGATTGTGTGAATGTTGGATATTCATTCTTATGGTGTCCTTCTGTTCTGCATGTGGTACACCAAACAACTTCTCGTTTTTCCTTACTTTTGTTCTGGTTTAGCTGGAACGTTAAGTTCTTCAGATCCTCCTTCAACTCTTCGATGGCTAGATCAATCTTATGATATTGGTTTTCTTCTAGTTGCAGGGATGCCTATAGAGATTTTGCCTATGTCTGAAACTTCTATTGTCGTAGTGGAGATTTCAAGTGTGGTAGTAGTGAATTGACAAACAAATGCATGTTCTACATATCTGTCATGAGATATTTCAACTTTCCTTTTAGTCGCTTGAATATATGGTCAATATCCCATACAAATTCTCCTAGTTTCTATCTAATTTCTATCATCTCGTTCACGTACTAATCCTCTAAACTTGGCTTCTGAAACTCATTTATCAGCAACTTCTTGATATCCCCAATCATTTTGGTTGTCCCTGGTGGATTTTTTATGGCTAAACTCATATACCAATCCAGTGCATGATTCCTTAGTGTGATAGCTAGTTGTGAAATCTTAGTGTCCTCGTCTATGATCTTTTTTACTTCCCATATCTTCTCACAAATAAACAAGTGCTTCTTCGGGTCCTCTGATGCTTCTCCTTTGAATTCCGGTAACCTGATGGTGGGATCATGTCCTTCCATCCTGAATGTTGAACTACTACCTTCGTGCGATGCAGATACTTGACTAATGCTTCCTGAACTAGGTCCCCTAGTTATTGTTCCTTGTGTAGATGTACTTCATGATGTCTTCCTTCTCTCGAAAATCGCTTTTCTAAACAGTGGTGTTATTTTTGGTGTGTTAGTCGTACATGGGTTTATGGGTTCCACATTGACATTAATATGGATAGGATTGTTGCCTTCTATTCCTGCTCTTGGACCCCTCATCTTCCTCTCATATGTTGCGTGTAGGATTTCCTCAATCTGCTCCACAACTCGTAGATCCTCTACCTCCTCTTCATCACTTGCCAAGCCTTCCCTCGCAGCTATGGCTCTCTTCTTTGTGTTCACCTTATATTGGTAGGGTACTCCACTGCGTGTCTTACTAGCTATTGCCATGATCCACTTGATCTGGTCATCGTCCATCATGATTAGGTCCAAGGTTTCCTCCTTCTTTCCTTTATCCCTTTCTCCTTCCATTTCTCTTTTTTCTGTTAGTGCTTCACCCCTTCCCCCATGCACACAAGAAATTTTAGTTGTCAGACTCCATTGTCATTACACCTTTATTATAGAGAAATATCTTAATATAAGTATACATCGATCGAATATACCTTCCTCGAGGCCCGCATAGAAACTCTTGCTCTGTTGCATTGTATGACTTTGTGGTATCTACTGAAAATTATGTTATAAATCCTGCTACAATACTGTTGAGACAAAAATCTATTGTGCGGGTGAATTTTTTATTCACCTATTGTAACTACGCGATCTGAACTAAGGTCCACTCTAACTGTTGGATTCAATTTGTTGCGTGGTTATCCTTCAACCTCAATATCCACTCCTGCAATAAGTGTGGAAAATCACAGAAAAAGACTTCATGCAGATCAGTAAACACATACTTCTCAAGGTATTTGCGTGGTGTTACTCTAGGTTTTCTGTTATCTTTCTGTGCAAACTCTAGCTCCTTTGTCTTTATCCATATTTCGATCTCTGCTTTTGTGGGATTCCACAGTCTCAACACCCCCTTCTAGCAGTGCATTCTCTCACCTTATTGTCATCATATTAGGTATTCTTTTGATCCACCTTCCGCAGATCTTACATTCTTTTAACAGATATTCAACATATCACATCCACTCAATCCTATGTTGTTCCAATCGGAAATGAAACCATTTGTTGTTTTGTTTTCCTGAGTTATACCTTTCGCATGATTGACCCAGGTTTAGGTCTACCGGGGATCCAACAATTCCTCTAAAACTATCGACCCTCCTAGTAAACCAAAAGGCAACGCAGTACACAGAGTGCACTGCGCAGTATCACCTGAGATAGTCTTAATGGGTGAATGCAATACTCAAGTGCTTGCAGTCTAGGACTAAATGGAGATTTGTGAAGTGCGCGTTGTGAATCTTAACTAAATATTAAAGCAATATACTGTCATTCCCAATTATGCATGTAATGTAATAAGATTCATCATACATCATTCTAACATCTACTCATAGATAGTAAAAGAGATACAAACATTAAATTAGATAACATAGGCTTTACCATGGTTCATCCCCTCCTGGGATATGTCCACAAAGATCTAGATCTCAATCTCTGCTATTATGGTAGTTCCAAAACTACAGCGTCGCACGCTTTACAACTCATTCTCAATCGGGTCGAGATTTATTATGAGGCAAACTAGATCACACCAAGCTCCTCAACTTGTGATCTAACCCTCAAGATCTACCCTCCTGACCCCCTACAGCTCAACAAATTACAAAAATGTATCGGATTACAATAGTGTTACCGATACTCTAAACATCAGAACTCTTCAACATTGTCCTTTTTTCCACTCCTTTTCTATAGACCTCCTAGGTATCTATCTATCTACATATATACATTTTTGGCTTATCAACCATTACAATGTATTAAAAAAATCCTAACCCTAACGTCGTTAGGTATTCCATGCATGCGTGCGTGTTGCTCTTCCTTCGATTTATCGCTTTCCTTGTGCATGCCTTTCTTCCCAAAATAGCCTTTCTTTCTGATTCGGCCTACTTCCAACAACCCTACAAAAAAATGTCTAATTGATTTTAAATTAAGCATTCATTTTAGAGGTTTGATTACTTAGGGGTGTGGTAGTGAAACTGATGTTGTTTAAGAATCTTGCAAAATGAAACTTATAAGAACAATGGAAAAGAAAACTTCACACTAATCCTTCAAATGAAAAAGAATTTCAAGAAAGAAAATGCATGAACAGTTCTTCAAACCTAAAGATGCAATATTTTTTCCTTTCCATGCAAAATGCACAATGCAACTTTCGAGTGAAACAAAAGAGCAAATGAAAGGATTTTGTTTCTTATTTTTCTTTTGAAATTCTTTAAAGATGAGAAGAAAACACAACACTATGCTAATTTCTTTTTCATTTTCAAATAGCAATGCAAAACAATGCAAAGAAAGAAAGAGACCTAAATAGCATAAAAACTAGGTTTTTTTATTTGCTTTCAATCAAAGAAAAACTAACAAAATATGCTAAAATAAACTGCAGAATACATGATTCATTGCCCCGCCCAACCATGAGGGAGAATTTGTTTTTAAAATGCAACTCGTTTTTATTAAAAATTTAAGCTAAAAATAAGCCAAGAATGCTTGGAAACACAAAGAGACAAAAGGATCTCTTTGAAATTTCATAGACAATTACAGCCTTGAATCTAGCCAAACCAGAGTCAATAAAGACCCCTGGAACTTAGGAAAACCTAAGAACCCAAAGGTTTCCTAAAAGGAAATAAAATCCTTTCAAAAAAACTCTTCGAGATGAAAGGTATGTGTACTATGCACAGTCAGCCTGCGCATGTACGCGAGTTGTGTATAATACATAACTCATATGTGTGCAGGCTGGGTAGAGAGAAGAGTGTGTACACCACTGAAAATTCTCAAAAAGAGAAAGATTTAGATAGAGCAATTAGATCAGGGAGGTTAGAAAGAACCTAGAAGGTGAGCAGAGACCCAAAAAGACTCTGAACATACAACAAAAACAAGAATTTAAACCAAAAAAATATCTCCCAACAATACCCTAGAGAGACTCCCCAATGGAGTTGCCAATTTTTCTATGGGGAAAATCCCCCTAATCTAGGTCTAGTGACTAGGTAGAGACTTAACACCCTAAAAGACATAAAATCTTCTATTCTACCCCAAACCAAACACAACCTTACTATAATTAAGGGAAGGGAAGGAACATATAAATGTTTACCTTAATTCCTTATGGCTAATGTCGATCCCTTCTGGTTGTTGTTCATTCCACAATTGTAGACCTCCTCCCAAATCTAGCCTAAAACAATGTTATAGAAAAAACTATGAAAACATATGCTTAGTTACCAAGATTATCTAAAGAGTTAGTTATTCATGAAAATATTCATAAGCACAAACACATAGACATAAATATATGGGACAAGAACTTTTCTCTTTTATTAATAACAAAATCAGAGGTTACAACTTGAACTTTGCTGGCACCATTCCATGAACCTCGCCTAGGTTCCTCTACTTTGTCTCAAAGTGCACTATTCCCAATACTATACTCACCACCAACAAGCCAATATAATGGGAAAAGGATGGATGGTATAAGGAAGATGAATGGAAGGGAATGTTGAGGATAAAACTCAGAGAAAAATGCAGAAAGCTTGGGAAACAAGGGAGAAAATTTGGTAGAGTTCTCTTGCCTCTAGTTTGATCTATCCAAATGACCCCCCTAAGGTCATTTTTATATGATAAAAAGATGGTTAATGTGTTTCCAAAAGGGCTACAAGAGGTAAGATGGTTGCAAAACCTAAGATAGCCCATAAACTCCGTTGGAAAGCGTGGATTTTATATTTTTTTGTCACTTTTTAGAGTACACATGTGTTTTTAGTAGTGCAACTATCGTATGTATGCAGGATTTCAGGTATGCAACTAGCGTATGTATTATCTCTCCATATGCAACGGGGTGTGTATTCCATACAAAAAGTTATTTTTATATAATAACTCCATAAAAATGGGTTGGCAGATGTATGAATGAGTAGGCCAACATCAAGGATGCATAGAAGTGGAATTTTGAGTTATAACACTTTCTTATAGATGATCTCATAACCATAGCCCAACATTTTGGTCAACCACTTATTTTTTTTCTGGGGATGACAACCGCTAATCAATGAAATACTTGAGACTATGGTCATTGGTTTTGATATGTAAATGACACCCCAATGGATATGATCACCAAGTGTGCACAACATGGAGAATGAAAATCATTTTATTTTCATATGTAGATTTTCCCAAATTGTGACCACTCAAATCCTGGCTAGTGAAAGCAAGAGGTCGACCTTATTGAGTGAGAACTACACCAATGCCAGTGTCGGATGCACTTGATTCGACCACAAAAGTTTTGTTGAAATCATGGATTGATAATATGGGAGTAGTACGCATGGCCCACTTCAAATATAGAAATGCTTGCTCGGCTGCAGGGATCCACTAGAATACATTCTTCTTAAGAAGGTTTGTTAATGGTCAGAAAATTTTATCATAATGGTGGACAAATTTCCTATAATATCCTGTGAGGCCAAGGAAACCTCAAAGGATTTTCAATGTCTTAGGATGTGGCCAATACTGCATGGCTTGAATTTTGTTGGGGTCCATTTATACTCTTTCACAACCGACAATGTGTTCCGAGTATTCGACCTCACTTTCCCCAAAAGAACACTTGGAATTTTTGATGAACAACTAATGGTCCTATAATAATTGGAGTAGTTTTTCCACATGTTGAAGTTGGGAATCCCAAGTGCGACTATAAATAAGGATGTCATCAAAGAAAACCAGAAAAAACTTCTGAAGGTAGGGCTTCAAGATTTTATTCATGAGACTCTGGAAGGTAGATGGAGCATTTCAATGCCCAAAAGGAATTACTAAGAACTCATAATGGCCTTCATGATTTATAAAATAAGAATTAAGAATATCTACTTCCTTCATCCTAATCTGGTGATAATCAGAGTGAAGATCCAATTTGGTGAAGAAACAATCACCCTGAAGCTTATCCAACAGATCATCAATGACAGGAATGGGAAACTTATCCTTAATGGTCAATTTATTAAGGAATCAAAAATATGGACACATACGCCAAGAACCTTCTTTCTTTAGGACCATTATAACAGGGGAGGATGGGATGGTACTTGGGAGAATTACCTCGTCTTCCAATAATTCCTGCACTATTTTTTCTATTTCATTTTTTTTAGCAAATGGGTACTTGTATGGGCGTACATTGGGGGGATGAGTGCCCGAAAAGAGAGGAATGTTGTGATTGTGATCACCCTAGGATGGGGGTAAGTATGTGGATGCCTCAAATAATCGATGTTTCTTTTCCATGATGAGTTGCAGGTCGGGATGGATTGTGGGCGATGATGGCTCTTGTACCTAGATGGAATTAAATTGGGAAATCAACCCATGATGACCTTTCTTTAGTAGTTTCTCCATTCTGTGAGATATGATAATTTATGGGGACCCAATAGTCAATCCATGGAGGGTATAGGTGTCAGCCTCTTTAGTAAAGCTCATATATAACTCCTAATAATCCATGGTAATCGATCCCAAAGTGCGTAACCATTCAACACCCAAGACAATATTACAACCACCCATGGAAATGGAAAACATGTGAGCTTTCATGGTATAATCTCCCATTTAGAGTTTGACATTATCACAACATCCCCCACATTTAATTGTATCGCCATTAGCTATGAGAATTTGAAAATTTAAAAATGGTCGAATAAAACAATTGACATTCTTGGAGACCCTATGATGAATGAAATTATGGGTGGTGTCGCTATCAATCAAAAATACTATCAGTCATTGTTTGATGTAGCCTTTGATATTTAATGTCTGTGGAGAAGAAATACCAACAAGGGCATGGAGAGAGATGGCAGGCTCTTCTAGTTCCACAGAGGGTGCAACAAATTCTGAGAGGGGCGGAGTGGGCTCAATATCCTCTATCTCGGGGGCCTCATCTGACATTCAGTGTTCTGACCCATTGATCTGGAATAAATTTTGTTCACGACATCTATGTCCTTGCGCATATTTTTCATCATAGTAATAACAAAGCCCTTGTTTCCTACGTTCTATCATTTCTACTGGAGACACCTTTTGAGCCTTCAAGGTTTGAGTGGGAACAGTGGGAGCCCCTGGACAAGGAAGGTTTAGGAATGAAGAACGGAGGGGTTTTGCATGAAGAATGGTCTCATCTTCCAATGCTAATTTTCACACCTGTAACCAAGTAATAGGATGATGCATGCAAACATAAGAAAGAATTTCCTCCCTTAAGCCACTTATAAAACATTCCAGATAGAATTCATCAGATAAGCCCTCTATTCTGATATCCAACTATTCAAATGTTGCTATGAAATCAACAACCAAACCTGTTTGTTTCAACTTGGTGAGGCGGCCCAAATAATGAGATTCCCTATCAAAATTTGCACAAACTGCTTTGATGAACATGTTCCAATTGGGATGTCCTAGATAGAATTACTTATCCCATTTCCACCATTGCTAGTGTTCTTGGTCTAAGTACAGAACTCCTACATGGTGTTTGGTCTCATCATCTCGAATATCATGGAGGCAGAAGTAGTGTTCCATTTGGGATACCCACCCAACTAGGTAAAATACATCAAATTTATGCATCTCCACTTTTGGTAGATTATTCCAAGAGTTTGGAGAACCCCAAGGGGAGTGACAATTATGAGTATTCTCATAATGAGAGGAATGAGAGGCTTCAGATTGTTGCTTACCCTTGCCAAACAAAAGGTGTTGGGAAATAAAGTTCAAGATTTTCTTTATGTCATACATGTCTTGAAAGCATTGTTGGAGTTGTTCAAGGTCCCCCAGGGTTTGTTTGATCATAAATACATCTTCATATAGTTGGGTGACCTTAGTGTCCCACTCTTCCCCAGTGTGAGAGAGGGTGGCAGGGCCCATTGTGAAGGCTTAAGGAGAGTGCTACCAAAGTGATCGGAACAAGATAATAAGTATGATGGGCTAGGTTCCAAATAAGGGTTTCGGGAAGGAGTTTAGGTCCACAGAAAGGATTAAAAATGATAGGTATCAATGCAATCAGGGATAAAAGAGGAAGCCAATGGGATAGGTTGCAAACAAGGGGGGTAATGGGATCGAGTCCAAAAAAAGGTGTAAAAATGATAGGTATCATGACGATCAAGGAAGAAAGAGGAAGACAATGGGATAGGTCTCAAATAAGGGTGTTTTGTTTTAATTCCCGTGGAGTTATACTTCTATCTAAATAATTCTGCAGTGTCAAAATTTCCAAATTATTAACAGGAAGAAAGATGTAGGAATTTTGTAACCATAATGTTGTTCTTTTTCTTTTTTGTGTCTTTCCCAAAGGTTATGGTTTGTTTCAGGGTACCTACAGACAAGGGTTTTCCCTATGCTATAGCTCCCTGATATATGTGTGGGGTCGACAATAGTACTCGGTCCAATATCTCATGGAAACAACTAAGGAGGCTCTACCATACCCTTAGTCGTACTACCCGATTACCCAGGTACTAGAGTGTAACACACCCATGATGGGGCATAATTGTTTTTTCACTTTTTCTTAACTCTTGAGACAAAATGGCTCTTCGATTCCATGATGGAACCCTTACAATATATCCATTGGTCCTTGTTATGAGACTAAGCCCGTCTGAATAAGCACTAGGCGCAAGCCTCCTCCATGAGACCACTACCCTATGACCACTCGCCTATCCAAAGGCATTTAGCAACTTCGCATATCGGGTAATTTCATGCAATCCAATCTTGACTCCCCGATCCCCAAAATCCTGACATAAGATCCTAGCACTTTCTAGCTCCTCCTTTAGTCTCCTTCCATGTGACCCTTTGCCACGAACTGGGGCCGACCTCTCTGAGCGTGTTGGGACTTTTCATTTCACGAGTTCTCGTATTTCTACCCTTTGACTTCCCTGGGTCGCGAGTCAACGAAATGATAATCTGCTGCCACGCGTCCCTTCTTGATGGACGACCAGGATCCTTTCATGAACTTAGACTTCGCAGGTCCTCTAGGTGTTAGCTCTTCCCCTCTAGCTCTTTTAACTTTGATGTTGGTCTATGATCAGGGGCCCAACTATTAAAAATTCAGGACTTCACATTTCATGAAGTCGAAAGACCTCTCACCTCAGATATTCTGATCTCCGAATTCCCGTTTTCCTTAGATCGACAGCTCATAATCGGTCTCGATTCGATGGTTCAGATCAAAACACAATTTCGCATTTCGGGTATTTGGATGTGAGTCAACCTTGACTCTCTCGATCCCTGAACTCTCGACGACGTCAGATCAACGGTCCATGGTCTCCCATGATCCGGCGGTCCAAATCCTTTTTTGCGAATCGAGTCTTTCCCAATCTCTGATTTCTCGAAATTTACTCGCACCAAATCAATGGTCCATGATCCTCTGTGATCCAGTGGCTCGGGTTAAATCATGAGTTCACATTTTGCGAGTCTTGGAAACTCTTTCCTTTGACTGTCCTGATGTGCGAGTCAGGGAAATGCTGATCTTCGACCACGTGTTCTTCTCGGCACCAATGACAGGGATCAACTCCACTCTTTCCCTTGCAAATATTTTAAAGTCTGAATCCTCGAACTCTCGGATCTGCTGCCATCTATCTACCCTAATGATGGACTGTTCCAATGATTTTGGAACTTTGGGACTTGGAAAGGTTCACTCTTCTATATACTTTTGAAGGGTTTAACCCTCCTTCACCTTTCCTAGATCTAACGGTTGTTGGTCCTCGCACTCAGATCTGATGGCCCAGATCTGATCTCCTTTTGCGTGCTCTTCTAATTATCTAGACATGGATTTCAATGGCCTAGATCTTTCACCGTGCTCGATCCAATGACCACTATTGCTCCTCCTCCAATATTTTTCTTTCTTCCCTGACTTGGAAGATTTCAGATGTTTCAAAGGCCTCAGCCTTCGATCTACCTCCTGTGAGCCCTGATATATGGGTCTCAACTTCCACTTTCCCTCCACGGCCTTTCTCGATCCGACGGTCCAGATCACATCACAACTTCAGGTTTCGGAAGTTTACTCACACCAACCTGCAATTCTCCCGATATACAAACCCCAATCTCACCAATCTGATGGTCAAGGAGGGTCCCGATAGATCCTTATATCTATGGTCCAGATCACGTCACAACTTTGGGTTTCGGGAGTGTAGTCGCGCCAACGTGTGAATCACCTGGTGTGCGATCTTGCGAAGACTGAAGGAGTCAAGGTGTTAATGGTTGTTCCCCTTCTTCAAATCTAACGGTCGATATAGACCCTAGGTTCTCCTGAACGGATCTCATCTATTCATATTCTAAATGAAAGGATATTCCCTTTCGAAACTTGAACCTCACTGTTCTTCCTGATCTTCGTCAGTTATGAAGGATTTAAGAGAGTTGCATTCTTTCTCCTGGGCTTAACACTTAGATGGGTCTTCTGCACTATTCTTGTTCTCCTTCATCAAGTCTAGAACTTAAGTGGTTCTCGGTCTCTGCTTGCCTCGCAGAGAGCCTGGGCATATATACACTACCTCTCCTGAGCTTAACAAACTCCATCCTCCAAGGGACTCAGGATGACTAGGTGAGTCGACATGCGTACATTAAATTGTGCCTAAGGTCGACGAGCTCACTGTTCGTGGCTCTAGCTTAGGCCACCACAAGGCGCAAACATTTACAAGTCAAAATCATATCTGAACCATATGATTTATTACTTTCCTAATTATACAACCAAGTAGAAATAGAAGGGATATAGTATATCCATTAAGAAATCATGAACATTCCTAAAAAAATTCACAGTATAACCAATTCATACATAGTTACAGCTCAATCACACAGGGTAGGAGAACACTTATCTATTACAGGTTGTCGGCAACCAACTAATTGTGGTTGTTCATCCTTCCACCCAACCATAGGCTCAGAGGAATTCATTATTAGCACTTTGGCCACCCCCGTGCCAAGCCATGATATCACCAGGGAACTCTCGTGGTTCTCAAGGATTCTTTCTCTATTTCAGCTTCTGCTCGGATTTTGTTCTCTGTGAACTTTCAGAGGTTTTTCTCTTTGTTATGGCCTCGGCAAGGTTTATCATATGCTCACTCAACATCAAGATCACAGCCTTCTATTCATCATCCCCTGAAAGCTCCGTGAATATCCCTTACTAGCTTGTGTGCTCATCTCCCCGCCTTCTTTCTGGTTATCCCCGTGTATGTATCTTACCTTCCTTCTTTTTGAATGTTCCCAACCTATCACGTTCCTTCTGTCAGAAGGAAGCTCGGGTCTATAGGCCTCTGTGGTACTTTGGGTTGACACTCTGTAGCTAGACCATGCTCCCATTCATGGGGGTGGTTGACATGGGGGTGGTTGATAATTCAACCACTGGTCCTTTCTGTATTAACTGATTTCTCTCCTTGGGATCTGAAGAAGGTTTATCATCCTCATCAAGGGAAATTTGGGGTTTTTTGATATAATGAACCCTCTCATATAGTTTTCACATTCTTCCTCTAGTGATATCATGGTTAGTACTTTCAAGGCTTCACCCCCACAGTCAGTTATTGGAAACTCAAACAATAATACATTTACATTGTCCACATGCCTTAGCATGGTAATTCCTATTTTATGATTAATTACAAACTGGGGAAAACAGAGATGTTACGATTCCCTCCCCCGTAGAGGAACACCGTCCTCAGTATTCTTCCTCAAAAACACATGTCATGCCTTTCTCATTCAGCTGTTTCAAAAATCTTGACCTTTCTTTCTCGGTCAGGTCCTTTTTCAAACCCTTAATCTTTTTCACCTGATTTAATTAATTCTTGGACAACAAGAACGTTAATCATAGTCTTATGCGAAAACATTGCATAAATAAAAAATAAAATTCTAGGAAAGTTTTCAAAATCTTAGCACAATAATTATCTATGTAGTTTGTGGATTTGTATCCACATGGTTTTTTTGTTATCCAGGCTCATTGTTTTTCCTTGACATACCCCCTTGGGTGCATGATCCCAATCAATAGTTTAACTATCATGGTTTCATCTTCCTTTCGGTCACTCACCCTCCAGGCCCAGGCTCAGGCATCCCCTTCTCTGCTATACATTCCCTCGGGTGATCCATCTTGCCTTGCCAAGGTTTTATTGCACAGGAAGAACTACCCACCATGTGCATGATCCCAATAGTTTACAAGAACTATTAAGGTCTCCTCTTCCTTGCGGTCACTCACCCTCCAGGCCCAGGCTCAGGCATCCCCTTCACTGCTATACAGTCCCTCGGGTGATCCATCTTGCCTTGCCAAGGTTTTCTCACACAGGAAGAATTCCAGAGACTCTATCGAGTCTTACAGTCAAGCCGTCCCTCAGACTTTCTCTACCGAGGTGTCCCTCTAACTTGTGTTACCTCAACACAATATATTTCAGGCGATCATGGCTTATCATGGTTCTTCATTGCTCAGTAGTAGCCATTTTTCATCGTCTGTCCTTTTTGGACAGATATTTTCTTTCGGCTCAACAAAATTTAGGGTCGAAGGTTACTCTCCTTATCACCTATATCACAGGCATATAGAAATTCATGAGACATCATTATAAATTTTGAATTCAAAATTTTCTTCTAAATCTGTCACCCACATATTTCCAAATTCCATATTTTGTTTTTATATTTGTTCTGCATAGGAACCAGATTCATAATTATGGGACTTTCCTTCCCATAGAGGTTTGGCACAACAAGTAATTGGTCTTCCTTATGGGCTCACAACTCTACCATATCCAAGACCCCTTTACTTACTGCACTTTCGACTTCAATTAGCCAAACAAATTGTTAGTTCCCTAGGCACATATATTTTGTTATATCTTTATAACGTCGTCACAAACAATTTCATAGTTGTTCATACCAACAATCAAATTCACTTTCTCAAAAAGGAAAATACCATTCCTTGCAGTTTGGCTCAGCAGGAAATTGGTCTTCTTTATGGCTTACATCACTACCATATCCATGACCCTTTGCTTCCTGCAATTCATTCCTTCCATAGACAAACAAATTGTTAGTCTCTTATGCATCCATGTATATATATATATATATATATATATATATATATATATATATATATATATATATATATATATATATATATATATATATATATATATATATATAT
>ML793612.1:67959-77989 GCA_009831015.1 Picea engelmannii
AGGAGGTATAATTACAACTAATGGCCTAAAGCCGACATAAATAAAATAACATTACTAATATAATATGCCCCAATTAAGGGGTAATGAGACAATATTAGGGCTTAACACAGACATAGATACAGGCAATGCAATTATATAAGAAAATGGACCAATACTCTTTAGGATTTCAAATGGACCACAATAGTGATCTACCAACTTTGAACAATTTCCCAACTTCAGGGTACTTATGTTGGCCTTCACTTTCAAGAATACATGATCACCCACTTTAAATTATCTATGAGTTCTGCCTTTGCCAACATAACTTTTCTGCCTGTTTTGGGCAGCCTTTAAATGTTGTTTTATTTTTATCATTTGCTCTTCCATTTCCCTGAGCAAATCTGGCCCAACCACTGCTCTGTCTGCTGGGTTATCCCAACTTATTGGTGGGTTTCACTTTCTATCATAAAGTGTCTCAAATGGGCTCATCTTTAGAGATGCTTGGTACCCATTGTTATAAGAAAACTCTACCAAGTGTATGTAGTCTTCCCAATTTGATGGTTTATCCATCACATACATCCTCAACATATCCTCAATCACTTGATTCACCCTCTCTATTTGTCCATCTAATTATGGATGATAAGCTGTGCTAAAATTCAAATTTGTTCCAAATCCATTAAATAATCCTTTCCAAAATTTTGAGGTAAATTTTGGATCTTTGTCAGACACAATTGTCTTGGGTATGCCATGTAATCTAGTAATTTCCCTCATATAAACATCAACAATGTTCGTTGCCTTGTGAGTGAGCTTAACTGGAATAAAATGGGCAACTTTAGTAAGCTTATCCACCACTACCATGATAGAATCATGTTCTTGTCTGTTCTGGGAAGTTTAGTGATGAAATCCATGGTTACAAATTCTCATTTCCACTCAGGAATGGGTAATGGCTGTAGCAAACCAATTGGGTGTCTATGCTCAACCTTTACCTTTTGACATTCTAAACATCTAGCAATAAAATCAACAATCTCTTTCTTCATGCCTGACCAATAATATTGGCTTTTGACAACTGCAATAGTTTTCTGATATCCTGGGTACCCAGCATAAGGTACATTATGCATTTCTTTCAATATCATATTTTTCAACTCTTGGGAATTTGGTACATAAATTATGCCCCTGTACATGAGAATTTCATCATTAACTAGCTTGTATTCTTCAATTTTCTGCTGCAAAATACCTTGCTGTAATTTTTCCACTAAATCCTTGTATTGCAAATCTAAATTTGCAGCCTCTAAAATTTTGTGCTTCAAATCTAATTGATACATGCTAATGGATGTAGCATGCATTTCATGCACTCTTCTGCTGAGTGCATCAGCCACTTTTTTTTCTTTCCCTTTGATATTGTTTATATCAAAGTCATATTCACTTAGAAATTCTAACCATCTTCTTTGCCTAGCATTTAGAGTTGGTTGATAAAATAAATATTTCAGACCATTGTGATCTGTTCTGAGCTCATACCTTTTCCCCATGAGGTAGTGTCTCCATTTCCTCAAGGCATGCACTATGGCTGCCAACTCCAAATCTTGAATGGCATAGTTTCTTTCATGCTCTTTCAACTTCCTTGATTCATAACATATAACAAACCCATTTTGACTAAGGACTCCACCAAGTCCTTCTTTACATGCATCTGTGCATACAATGAGTTCTTCATTTGGATCTACAATCCTTAGTATTGGAGCACTGGTTAACAGTTGTTTCAAGTATTGGAAAGACTTTTCACAATCCAATGTCCATTGAAACTTCACACCCTTCCTCTGCAAGGAAGTGTTTGGGTGTGCAATATTTGAAAATCCTTCGATAAATATCCTATAGTAGCCTGCAAGGCCCATGAATGATCTGACCTCTGTCACATTCTTCGGCGCTGACCACTCTCTAATGGATTCTATCTTCTCAGGATCCACTATTATCCCATCCTTTGAAATGATATGTCTCAAATAGTGAATTTGCTTCTGATAAAATGAGCACTTGCTCAATTTTGCATACAACTGATTCTCCCTTAATACTTGCAACACCATCCTCAAATGATGTTCATTCTCTTCTTATGACTTAGAATAAATAAGGATGTCATCCAAAAACACAATGACAAACTTGTCTAAATATTCTCAGAAATCACCATTCATTAAGCACATGAAAACAACTGGTGCATTTGACAACCCAAATGGCACCACTGTGAACTCATAATGACCATACCTTGTCCTGAAGGAAGTCTTGCTAATATATTCATCTTTAATCCTTACCTAGTGGTATCCTGACCTGAGATCTATCTTTGAAAAGATCTTTTCATCCTTCAATTGATTAAAAATATCATCAATCCTTGGCAGAGGATACTTGTTCTTAATAGTCACTTTATTCAACTGTCTGAAATCAATCCACAATCTTAATGTTCCATCTTTCTTCTTCACAAACAAGACCGGGGCACCCCAAGGTGACACACTTGGGCATATATACCCCTTCTTCAGAATTTATTCAAGCTGTATTTGCAACTCCTTCAACTCTGGTGTACTCATTATGTAAGGAGTCTTTGACATTGGAGCTGCTCTAGGCATTAGATTTATAGAAAAATCAATATCTCTCTTTGGGGGTAGTCCAAGTACCTCCCTGAACACATATTCAAACTCTTTTAGGACTGCATAATCTTCTAAATTTGGCACCTTATCCTTTGGTGTCTCTTCCATATGTGTTGCAAATATTTGACACCCTTTCCTGTAACATTTCTTCATTTGCAGTGCTGAAATTTCTCTGATGGTTATTGCCCTGGGAATTCCCTACACTTTCCTTAGTTTCCCTTCCTCATCAAAGCAAGTAAATGCTTTGGTATGATAGTCTAGGAGAGCATGATGTTGGTCCAACCAATCCATTCCAATTAGACATTCATAGGAACCTAAAGGAAAGATGTTCAAATCTGCCTTGGTGTTCAGTCCATTCATGTCCATAAGACATGACTTAACCATCTCATTAACTTTTCTTTTGGCTCCTGTAGCCAGATGCACCAACCAAGATTTTCCATGCTTTCTTCTTGGCAAATGAAAAATTTTCACCATCTTAGGATCTGTATAACTATGACTAGCCCCTGAATCAATTAAAATAGCAATGGTTTGGTTTTTGATCATACCTTCCACTTCAATCATATGTGATTGATGCTCTGCTTGTTTGTTTTCCGGGGCTTCATAGATCCTTGGCACATTTATACCCATGTCCTCCACTGTTTCAGCTTGTTGTACATTGTGAACAATCCTCCCTTTTTCACCTCCGTGAGGACAATCTCTAAACATATGATCTCCTTTACAACCCCAACATTGAATAGGTGGTTTCCTTGGCCTTTGGCCTCCTGCCTCTATTGTTCTGGGCTCTCTAGGATTTTGTTTTCCCTATGGATTATTTTTGAAGAATGGAGTATTAGACCCCTTCTTTTTTTGATCCATCTTGAAATTATTTTTGTCTTCCCAAGATTTTTGGAATGTTGGCCTTGATTTTTTTTTATCATATAGGCATTTAACTCGCCTTATGGTCTCCTCCAATGTCTTGGGATCATCATATTGTATTTTTTCACTGATGAAGGATGGAAATCCACTCAAATACCTTTGAATCTTCATTGTATAATCCTTGATGAAAGAGACATACTTCAACGGTTCTAAAAACCTTCTTTCATATTCATCGATTGTCATACTCCCAAGATTGAGTTCAAAAAACTCCTTCATTTTCTTGTCATAATATCTCTTAGTCAAGTATTTCTTCTCAAAATACCTCTTGAATTCCCTCCAAGTAACACTTTTCTCTTTAATGTGTTGCACCTGCACAAGATGATCCCACCATATGGATGCCTTTCCCTTGAGTTGATAGATGGAAATTCTACCCGCTACATGAGAAGAATAATTATGCAATTGAAAATACTTTCCCATGCCCAACAACCATGTTTCTGCATCTTCATCTTTCTTGTGCTCACCATCAAAAGTAGGAGGTTTGATTTTTGTTCATTTCTCCTCGTAGATCATCCACCCCAGACCTCTTATTCTTCCAGACAGGGTTTGGACTTGATCTGCTATGTGCTCTCTTATTGGAATTCCTTGGGGAGTGATGGTGATGTCTGCTAACACTTCTTGATTTTATTTTCTCATCATGAGACTTGTGACTTCCAGATTTTCTTGAGCCACTCTCCTTATCCAATTTCTTTTCTATTATGTTCAAGCTCTCCAATAACTTCATGTTGAAGTCATGCTACTGCTCCTTGTCTCTCATAAGCCTTCCATTCTCATATTTATGTCTTTGGACATCCTTCTGCAAATTTTTAATGGTCTCTTCCATATTCATGTTTTCATTCCTTTCTTCTCCATGTCCATTGGAGTTTGTTCCTTCAATGCCCAAATGGACATCCATCCCTCTGACCTCATATTCCTGGCTATAATTCCCTTGTGCCTCTTCCATTACTCTGGACTCTAAGATTATATTGATTTATTTGTTGTTAACTCTGCAAAATGTGCAGCCAACAAAACTTTGTCAGGCTAACTGTTTCAACAATTTCATGAAAATATGAACCATTCCGGTTCAATAATATATATCAGAATTATTTCTTATGATTTCCTAGAAATTTGAATGCATTGATAAATTTTATGGGTGGATAATTATATTCCACTTTCCAAGACCTTTCCAATGCCTGGTCACATGCTCAATTCCGAGTCTTGAGCAGAAAGTTATGGTCTTTTGAAATTTTCCCATTAATTTTTCTGTTCATTTTTCAACTTGGCGGAACTCTGCGCTGTAATTAAGAATTTTTGTGCCTACTCCATTGAATTTTTCTTAAGATATCAATTGGGTTTCTTCATATAAATAATATGGACACTTTTTCCAAGTTTCAACTCTTTATGTGCTCTGAGCTGCTAGTTACAACCCGCTGAAGTTCTAGGCCAATTTGTGTTTTTGGTCTAGAATGTTATAGGTACCTTCTTTTCCATTTTAAACATCTTTAACATGCCTAGAAATTTAAGTCAGCTCTGGAAATGTATTCTATGGCTCAATAGATTTCCATTGACTTCTCCTGTGCCTCAATCCGATTCTGGAGCAGAAAGTTATGATTCTTTGGAAGTTAATTGGGTCTTAAAATTTACCTTCCACAGTTTAAGCTGTAACTTTCTCATAAAAGCTCTGTTTGACGAACAGTTTACACCATTAGAAAGATCTATCTGAGCTCTTTCATTTGATATGCAGAGGAAAAGTGTACCTTCGATACACCTTTGTCTCGTGGTTTTTGATTTGCTAAAAACGCTCTTAAGGCCCTAAAAAATGTGCTGCAAAAGTATGACATTCAAATGATATAAAATGTCATAGAAAATCGTTGATTTTCTATTGTTGTTCACCCTCCAAACGAACTCACACTCACAAATTTCAATCTGTTCCCACGTATTTACCATGTGCATCAACAACACAAGGTAAATCGTACTTCGCGCACTTTAAAACCACTGTGTATCACTTCTCTGTCATGCTAGTAACTTGCGCACACTACTTTTGTGTCACGCGCCAATATCCACTGTGCACAGTTTTGGTTCTTGCAATGATACCCGTTGCATGTAGTTTTTGTATTGCACGTATATATTCCACGCACATTTCACTTGACGTGTTGCACCATGCCAGAGTTTAGTACGTCCCCACCGACCACCAATACTCTGCGCGCACCATTCACAACATATACTCACATTGCACGCGCAACTACCAAACTCCATTGCACTATGCCAATACTGCACACACCACGTGTGCCATTATTATGAATGTCCACACTGTGCATATTTATTATGCTTATGCATACTGTGCAATGCCAAATTTAGCGCGCGCACCCGCACACCAACATTTTTCCGCGTGGCGCCAAAATTTAGCACGCTCACCAGCATGCCAATATATTGTCGCGCAGTACCAAATTTTACCTATCACAATCTTTTCACTATGCATCATTCATTTTTAGTGTGCCCACCTGTGCACATTCACCTTTATGCGCATCAAATCCTCGTGAATTTCGCTGCAGAAATTGGGGACTTTTCCTAACTTTTTCCCTAATTTACCATAGACATTCTACAACCACGAAATTCGTTCAATTTCACCCCGATAACACCAATTCAACCTATGCAACAATAAATCGTTTTGGGTTGACATTCCTGGAACGAATTTCCCCAAAATCAATTCACGAATTGGGAATTTTAATTCAGAACTCTGCTCCATCTGTCATGGCTTTACTGTAACTTCAAATCCGACCAATTATGGGTCTAAATTTGCTAAAACGGGTATTAAATCAGTAATATCTCATCGCATGGCTGAATTTCTTTATCTTCTCACAAATTTAACAACAAAAATTGGGGCTTTCCCAATTTCGCGTCATTGTTTCTAAATTTACCATGGATGCTTTGTGACTTGAAATTTGGCTACTTCGAAATTAATCCTCTCTGAAATTTCGCTTCAAACCAACTTGCTCGGCCCATCCAGGCTCAATGTTGAAAACTAAAGCTCTGATACCATGTTGTAACATCCCCGACCATCTCTTGTCGGGCCACGCTATGCCAGAGAACTCTTACTGTTCTCTCTGCGGAACATATTGTAACATACCCAATATTCAACTGAGCTATGCCACATAAAAAAAATTCTCTTCAAACTACATGCAATTAAACCATACACACACAACACTCTTGTAGAAGCTTTACATATAAAACACAAACAAACAATCACATTATGTAAATATACGATTTCATACTGAAATAATAGTAAATACAGACATGCAACATATACAAGAAATACCCATAAATATAAGCATGGAAATAACAATGCATCATGTAAATTTATCACACAATTGGTACTTATCTTAGTAAGAATGTCACCAACTGTGTGCAGACCGTCCACGAACCTCCTAGCCTTAAACTACATTGTTCATCACTCTCAACAGTGAGTCACCCTCGAGCTAGGACTAAACTCCACCCGGGTAAATGGATTCCTAACTAGGCTAAAGGCTCATAGACAACATGAAAGACTCCGTCTCAAGTGCCACTCAAACTAATAGCCTATAGTCTCTCATTCCCCACATGCATGTCCCACCCCAGGAAGTGTGTCCCTTCTCTGCTCAACAGTTCTTCGGCTGCCCCACTTCCTTTTCGGGCTTCAACAACAGACCGGACAAGAAGTCTCTGAGCCCTGTAGTTATAGTTTAGCACCTTCAGGAAATCAATTCCCAACAATTCTCTCACTCAGAGAATTTCTCATGGGCATGACAACCCGCCTCTTCAATATCCCATAGGCCTGACAACCCGCTTCTTCAGTCCAGCTCCCAAGCTAAACAGATACACCAACAACAAATGGCTATGGATACAAGTTCAGGTACAGTCATGAATATACTAAGGATAGCTCAATGGAGGTGTGCATGCTCATGGATGATTGACTGGATGACTCCATGATGGAAAGAAAAATGGAAAATATGATCGGAAATGAACTAAGTCCCAATAAAATGTATGCATGTCCCCAACTTGACACTTTTCATGTTGGGAGCTACTTTGGCCCACTTGTCCCCAACTTTTGAACTTAGGATAAAATGATTATCCATACTTAATGATTTAAGAAATATTAATATAATATTCCTTTTTGGCTTAAGCTCCCTATCTTAGCCCTTTTCCTTAACTTTTAGGCCCCACCCTTTCCCTAACTAGTGGAGTTTAGTCCCCCATCTCTTTTATCATGGTCAGTCTGCGCGCAGCAATGTATTTAATATTAATCATGAGACATATACAAAAATAGGTGCACTGGCCTTTAACCTCTAGGCTCTCCGGCCTAATCAAAACATAAGCATCCTAGCTTATAATAACTGGCTCACCAGCCTATAAAACACATCATATACACAAAGGCTCCCTAGCCTCAAAATCGTGCACACTTAAGATGTTGCGCATGATATCCTGGAATGTGCACACTTCCTCATTTTACTGCATAGTACATGTGCACACTATGCCATGAAATGTGCATACAAAATTATATCAAACAACTCACCAACTTAACTACATTTTCATTTACATTACAATTTGGTTCAACCTAGGTATATTACAACTCCACTCTTTCCCTTGCAAATATTCTGAAGTCCGAATCCTCAAACTCTCGGATCTGTTGCCATCTATCTAGCCTAACGATGAACGGTTTCGATGATTTCAGAACTTTGGGACTTGGTAAGGTCCACTCTCCTGTATACTTTCGAAGGGTTTAACCCTCGTGCACCTTTCTTGGATCCAACGGATGTTGGTCCTCGCACTCAGATCTGATGGCCTAGATCTGATCTCCTTATGCATGCTCTTCTAATTGTTTGGACGTGGATTTCAATGGCCCATATTTTTCACCGTGCTCGATCCAACAACCACTATTGCTCCTCCTCCTGAGCTTTCCCTTTCTTCCCTGACTTGGAAGATTTCATATGTTCCGAAGGCCTCAACCTTTGATCTACCTCCTATGAGCCCTGATATATGGGTCTCAACTTTCGCTTTCCCTCCTGAGCTTACGAACTTGAAACAAGTTAGCCTCTTGGACCTTGTCTGTGCTTCTGAAAGGCGCTTATCTCTTCTGAGCTTGGTCCTTAGGGGATTTATAATTCCCACATACTCCTTGTGTTAATCCGCTCCCATCAAATCGATGGTCTATGACCTTTCTCGATCCGACGGCCCAGATCACATCACAACTTTGGGTTTTGGAAGTTTAGTCACACCAACGTGCAATTCTCCTGATACACAAACCCTGATCTTGCCAGTCTGACAGTCAACGAAGGTCCCAATGGATCCTTATATCTATGGTCCAGATCACGTCACAACTTCAGGTTTTGGGAGTGTAGTCGTGCCAATGTGCGAATCACTTGAGATGTGATCTTGCGAAGAATGAAGGAGTCAAGGCGTTAATGCCTATTCCCCTTCTTCAAATATAGCGGTCGCGACAGACCCTAGGTTCTCCCGAACGGATATCATTCGTTCATATTCTAAACGAAAGGATATTCCCTTTCAATACTTGAACCTCACTTCTCTTCCTGAGCTTCGTTAGTTATGAAGGATTTAAGAGCGTTGTGCTCTTTCTCCTGGGCTTAACACTTAGAAGGATCTTCTGCACTATTCTAGAACTCCTTCATCAAGTCTAGAACTTAAGTGGTTCTCGGTCTCTGCTTGCCTCATAGAGAGTCTGTGCATATCTGGACTACCTCTCTCGAGCTTAACAAACTTCATCCTCTAAGGGACTCAGGATGACTAGGTGAGTCGACATGCGTACATGAAACTGTACCTAAGGTCGACAAGCTCACCGTTTGTGGCTCTATCTTAGGCCACCACAGGGCACAAGCATTTATGAGTGCAAATCATATCTGAACCATATTATTTCTTACTTGCCTAATTATATAACCAAGTAGAAATAGAAGGGATACAGTATATCCATTAAGAAATCATGCACATTCCTGAAAACATTCACAGTATAACCAATTCATACACAGTTACAACTCAATCACACAGGGTAGGAGAACACTTATCTATTACAGGTTGTCGCCAACCAAGTGATTGTGGGTGTTCATTCTTCTACCCGACCATAGGCTCAGAGGAATTCATTATTAACACTCTAGCCACCCCCATGCCAAGCCATGATATCATCAGGGAACTCTCGTGGTTCTCAAGGATTCTTTCTCTATTTCATCTTTTGCTCAGATTTTGTTCTCTATGAACTTTCATAGGTTTCTCTCTCTGTTATGGCCTCGGCAAGGTTTATCAGATGCTCTCTCAGCATCAAGCTCATAGCCTTCTATTTATCATCCCCGGAGAGCTCCGTGCATCTCCCTTACGAGCTTGCGCGCTCGTCTCGCCACCGTCTTTCTAGTTATCCCTTTGTATGTATTTTACCTTCCTTCTTTTCATAGATGATTTTAGGGGCTAAATTTCTCTCATGGGCTAATTTTCCATGGTTTTTCCAAAAACGAGATTCGCTATTTTAAAAATGATTCGCCCAAATTCTATAGGATAAA
>ML793612.1:87819-98965 GCA_009831015.1 Picea engelmannii
CTGCCACCTGGACTAACTGAATGGCTTGAAAGGTGGATATGGAGGATAGTGAGGAAGGTGGGGTTTGACAACGGAGTGATAGGGTCACAACCGCAGGGGTGAAGTAAGGAGAGATGAGGTGTGAAAGAGGTGGCAGAGGATGACACATGGAAAGAGGGAATAAGTAGAGTGCACAGGGGAGTGGACGTGTCAGGCATAATTCGGTGGGAGGAAGACGGGTGACACGCGATGGTAGGCCTGGAAGGTGACAAGACGGGAGGAGGGCCCATGCTGGCTAAACACAGAGCGACTGGGAGGGATGGGGTTGTCTAAGCGTCGTTGATCCGAGCGCTATAATCTCAGCCATCGGAAGCTGCTCGCTCGATTCCAGACCCCCCCCTCTTAAAGGTAGAAAGGCAGGGGGGGTTCGGAATGGTCTTTATCGCCGTTGATCCGGGCGTGCTGATCTGGACCGTTGGAGAGGTGCACCCGCGATTTCGAATCCCCCCCCCCCGCTTAAAGATAGAAAGGCATGGGGGGTCCGGAATTCACTATGCGCCGTTGATCTGAGCGCATGAATCGCGGCCGCTTGAACTTGCACATTGCTTACCACGGGCGCATTATTACCCAAAACTTAGGACAAGTGGGTTTTTAACCCATTCTTTTGCATTATAGCCCCCTTACAAGAAATATCACTAACACCCCCACAGTCAGTTATTGGAAACTCAAACAATAATACATTTACATTGTCCACATGCCTTAGCATGGTAATTCCTATTTTATGATTAATTACAAACTGGGGGAAACAGGGATGTTACATAGAGAGTATCTTCCCGAGTGTTGTTCTCGGTGACACTATAACAATCACGTGGTTAATCAATTAAGCTAGGAGGGTTCCAATATGCCTAGGGAAAGTCTGTGCACTGGTTCTATCTAATGCACTACCACTCAAAGGGGTACCAACATGGGTTACAAGGGTGGAAAACGTATGTGCACTTAAAAACCACTTGTATTTCCTACGTGTATGCTTCCCCAACAGTGGATTTGTGTGTTGAATGACAGATATTTATGGTTTATTGACACTAGAACATGTCACTAACCTGGAAAAACATTTTCACGCACACTTCCTACCCAGGAAAGTTCTTTGATACCACTTGTGATATACCTAGAACAATTAACAGAATAAGAAAATATATTGTGCAAGTAACAAGAACATCAAATATAGAGCATAAATACAATATTGATATCACAAAAAGCTTAGTTCACTTGCCTCTTCAAGGGGGAAACCTCCAAATGATAAGAGATCTCTTACAATAATACTCAACCACTTACAATGGAGAGATGCATTCTTTTAAATATATTTCACAACCAAAAATACCATGGGCCAATACCAAGGGCCAATACCATAACTAATTTATAACATTCTACTAACCAACCTTCTAGCTACTTGTGGTCCTGATAATAATGAGGATTGACCACTTATTACAATGACAACTAACTAATGACTAACTATTAGGGGTTAAGAATGGATCCTAACAAGGTGAGGAAAATATGTCTTTGTGCTCTTCTATTCTCTTGTCCACTTATTGTTGTCGTGTAGAGGGACCCTATGTAGAGGTTTTGGTGGTTACAGTGACCTTTCATTCACCTTTTGACCTAGCCATAAAGAGGAAAAATATATCAGTCTAAGAAACCACCTTTCTGCACTACTTCATGGAGATAAAAGAGACTACAGTAGTTGGTATTTCCTCTGGTACCCTATAGAGTTAATCCCAAAGAAATAATGACACTACGGGCCCTAGATTCATAAACAAGATGATTCTTCCACATAGATGGATGTCCTAACAAAACATCATAAACTTCAAGTGGGGAAACATCACATAATACCTTGTCTTTGAAGGGTTTGATGTCATAGTGAAGGCGCCATTGTTGGTTGACACGGATGTCCCATCCTTGGCTGAGCCAACTGATGGTGTAAGGTTGAGGATGCAGCGTCATTGTCAAGTTCAACCTCTTGATGACCTCTACTGATATTAATTTCTTCTAGCTACCATTATCAATAATGAAATGAAATGGGGTCCCCTTCATCCACATCTATGAGTGGAAGATGCACTCCTCTTCTTCACGATCCTATGGTTCCTCTGGCTAGAATTTTGTGGTAGTGATGGTGACACTGGGTTCTGCATCAATGATCATTTTTTCCTTTTTTGGTTCTAAATCAAATTCTGATTCAACATCCGACCATGAGTCTTTCGTCTTAGCCAACAATGATTGTTTGGAGCAACATTCATCAGTTTTGTGCCAAGGGATTTTGTGGAACTCACACCCCTTTCTAGTGTCCTTCTTCAACTTCCCATTACCCTTATTTGTTGGTGGCTTCGACTAGTTGTCTTGGGACTAGCCATCCTTAATTTTTCCTTTGTCCTAGGATTTAGGGCCACCCTTACTGTGATTCTATTGCGACAGGTTTGAAAAACTGAAATATCACTTATTCTTTTTCTTGAACTTCTACTCAATATTGACATCATATCGGTAAACATATCTCAGTGAGGAGATGTCGAAGAACTCTAATTATGTTTGATGTACTTGTGTAGGCCATTGCGATACTTTAAAACCAGGTGTCATTCGAAGTCTTTAATACCCAACTTTGTGTGAAAAGTATGGAAGATGTTGGTGTACTCTAGCACTGTTTGGTCTCTCTCCTCATGCATATTTTTCCATCTCATATATTGGTCATCATAGTTTCCAACAGGGTAGTATTGCATCTTGAGGGCATCAGAAAAATCCTCCCAAGTGGGTCTTGGCCCAAAAATTGTAGACTCATCCTTAATGAGCTTGGGGAAGGGCCTTAAGGAGCACGAAGGTGATTTTTTCATTGTTGGAATATCAAAGCATCAGTGTCTATCTGACCTTTAGATAAAGGAATATTAAATTTAACTTGTACCTTAAAGGGCGTCTCACCTCCGAAGTGACTGTTGGTTGAAGGTGCCTCCATTTTTGTTGGCAGTAGTTGAAGGATCTAAGAGAAATTATCCATCATCTCATTCATCCATCACACAAGGGTTTCCTCGAGGAACAGTTTGATACAATATCATATTCTAGCATCCCTCTTTTATTTCACCATGGTAGGTTTCTTGAGAATGCGATATTATTTGTCCTCGATACAAACAAGCTCAAGACCCAACTCTCTATACCCTGACCTCGTCGGGGAAATGCACTAAGAACGACGAGAAAACTACTTTGATACCATTGATCTAGATTATTTTGAGAATGACATGAAGGAAGAAAAATAACATAGATATAACAAGGAAATGCACAGAGATATCGCAAGGAACGGAGTAATATAGTAAAACTCAAATTCTATTAATGACTACCTGGAATACAAAAGACTGTAAAATGCAAAGCACACAAGCTAGCTAGAATGGTGGAAGCTTATCTCTGAAGAGAGATGTGTCGGCTACACTCATTCATAAGAAGTTGAATACAATGAGGATCCAAAGGAATTTTTAACATAAATCATAAATGAGAAAAACCTAAACATCCAAAACCCTAACCTCAAAAGATTAAACACCAAAAGGTTTGTGGGCCCCAATGGGGGTAGTTGATACATCAACTTATCGAGGGCACACATTTTGCATGCGATATTCTCTTGGAGTGTTCAGTACCCCGTCGGAAAGGCTTAGCCAAGGAGTACACACTTTGAATGACCCAATACGTCCTAAGAAGGATATATTGAGTGCTTCCAAGTCAGAAAAACATCGTTTAGAGCCTCAAAACAACCTTAGAAGTTTGGGACCGAAAAACTGTAGAAAAACTGCCAAGATGGAAACTGTAGTTTGAGCTAGTGGAATAGGTGGTGGATAGCAATGTCCATGTGGATCAAATTATATATTATTAATTTCAATATAAAATTTATGATTATTTATATTTTTTATTGAAAATATAATAATAATGATGTCTTGTTTTTCTTTAAAATTAATATATAATATTATAATATTGATAGAAAAATTATTAAATATTTTTCAAAATGTAAATTTTAATATGTAAATATAATAAAAATAAAAGTGTCAAGATAATTATAATTTTTCTAATTTAAAATATTTTAAAAAATAATTGAATTATAAAATTAAATAAAATTATATCATAGTATTAAACATGGGTTCTAGAGTAAGACCTAAAATTGCTTCTGATTGGTTAAGAGATAGTATTCCTCAGACATAAGGAAACAAGTTAATGGTCTGAGACCTAAAAGCATCTTGCAAGAGTGGAAGTCCCCCTTTACGCACCACCAACGGGTTATTTTAGGTGGCATGGTTTTACTTGAATAATGATGATGAGTGACTGTTTTCCTCACTGCTAGTTGACAACTAAGTTATGATAGGTTTTTCCACCTTCAAGGAAAAACATCCTCTAGATAAGAGGTTAAACTACAATGGAGTAGAATCTAGTTTTATTTAGAAGAGTAAGGTTAGATGTTGTTTAAAACTATATGTGTTACAGAGAAATCCCCCTGTGGACAAGTGAATTCTCTCTTGGGCTCTAGATTCCTAAGACCAAGACAGAAAGGTGCTAACATTGGTCACTGACATCCTTTTAAACCTAGCTAAACTAATGTATAGATAAGAGGAAGAAGATGTACCTTTTTAACGGTGTTTGTCCTCACACAGTTTGAGTTGATCTTTGATCCCTAAGATCTTCAACAAGTCCTACAATCCAATCAAAGACAGAACAAGCTTCCTATTCTACTAAGATTAGCTTGAAACCCGATCTATCTAATAGAGACAAGTTCATGTAGAATAAACACAACCTTGAAAGAAACAGGCCAAGCACATATATATATTAATGAGAACAATAGATATACTTATAGACCTTTGATGAAGGTGCAGCAGCCTCTCCCATCTCTCCTTGTCCAACCCTTTGCTCAAATAATACACACACAAAATGATTATGCTTCACTGATATCTCTCTTATGAGATCATAAGTTTGATGCCTCAACCTCTATCTCCCTTTCACCATGAGTAGGCCTCCTTATATAAGCTTGGAGAGACCCAACCACCTTAGAGATTCATGGGATAGGTTGAGGATCCTTCTCCATCAGTTGTAGATCCTCCCAAAGATGTAGCCTTGACCTCATATTCAAATCCAACCAACTCTAGAGATGAGGGGGATTTATCCCTGATTTTCCTCAACAACCCAAAATTTGTTGAAACAAGCTAGCGCTCCCCAAAAGGGTGCACAGAGAATTTCAACGCTCCCCTAAAGAAGGGTAGGGAGCGTTGGCACTCCCTGATAGTGGGTAGGGGAGCGCTTCCCTCCAAAAATGATTTTTAAGTGGTTATCTTCATGGAAAAATCTTTGTACTCTTTATCAAATGGTTTCTCCTTCTTAAACCAGTATTTGAAGGTGTATTAAGTGTCCCTATGATGTCGTTAGAGACACGACATAGGAAAGGTGGAAGTATGATGTTTGTGACACTTGTGACACTTGCGGCCAAAATGCAACACTTGCGACACTTGTAACAATGAAAATAGGTCATCATTGAAGTGAGTAATTTTGATGTGTAACAGATTTCTGCCAAAGTGCGAAGTTAGAAGACAGAAACTGATGACTGAAGTACTTTGTAGACTTTTTGGAGCAAGGGTATGGACTCAAAGAACCTGGTAGAAGCTGCACACAACCATAAAACAAATATTATGACATATTTCAAACTCAAGGCAAGCATACCTATGCTTGAGTGATAAATACTTTCAAGGTATGGCCACCATAAGATACACTGCAGATCCATAATTATATTGACAAAAATGTATATCCACCGAAGATACAATGTGGATCTATACTTCCATGACATGAACTGATTGTAGCCACGAAAAATACACTGTGGATCTATGAGACGACAAGACATAGCCCCAGACCAATACAAAGTGGATCTATGTGACAACATATGTGTCAATGTTCAAGAGAAACTCCATCGCAACCTGGACAAAGTACATATTAGAGTGATCACTCAACCCAGGGTCTTTTTACCAATCCTGATGTTGTACGAATCTAACCATGTGAATATATGTCCTGATGTCGAACATGGCAGAAACCACTTGATTACCGGTCAATGAGTTAAACCGTTAACAAGTGCGAGGGAAATCACCATTGATGTCAATGATTCCCAAGGTACCCTAGTACATTCCAGCGAATGTGAATAGATGAGCTGAAGTTGAACATCCGTGGAATCATCTGATCAGAGGTCAATGATGTAAACCCACTGGTGGATGCGAGGAGGCCTACCATTAAGGCATGCAGGTCCCAAGGTACTAACTGGTTTCTAAGTCTAGTTCCTGGGTAATGTGTTGAAGTCGACAGGAACCGACTCATCAAAGGAGGGCCTTGATGTATTCCCCCATCAACAACACGAAACTGACATAGAGATGTAAATTGGTGGATCAAATGAATATGGACTGACACGGGTATTGAAACAGGCAATTTGTGATGGTTGACTCTCGAGGCAGATACTTTCCTTGAACACTGAGTCACATCAACAGAAACATGACATGGACCAAAACATGATAATGCAGTGGATACTGTGACTTTCATCGGGTGACCCAAAGGAGTAAGAAAACTCAGAGGATTGGTTCAATGTAGAGGTTCAGCGGATTAAAATGTGTGCAAAGACAAAGTGTCGTGTTCAAGGGAAACCGTAAGAGTGACTGGTGATGTTTTCAAAAACTGCTTGGCTTGCTTCCTTCAATTTTTCCCCCATCCAGATAGATGAGTACCTCCTTTTAATTTAACAAGCTTGAGGAGGATAACACATGCTCGATATAACTCACCTTCAGTAAGTCTCTCTTCCTTTTTAAATGAACTGGAAGAAGTAAGGGTTCGGTCCCATATGGGATCTTCAATGTATGATTGTTTAACGAGTCCAGAGAAGGTAAAATCGGTGATTTTTCATGTTTAGAGACTCTGAAAAGAACTTAAAGATGACTCCAGTGTTGTCCTTTTTCATAATTTTAGTCTCGTGAGGCTGAAAAAGAGATAAATTATCACTCAAAAGACACCCTTTCAAACCGTTTAACGAGTGGGAAAGGAAGCAAGATCACTCAACAATATTTTCATGTTTAGAGAGTTTGAAAAGAGTTTAAAGGAGACTCTAGGGGGTTCCTTTTTCGTATAACCATTACGAGTCTGAAAAAGTGATAAAAGTATACTCGGTTACATTCTCATGTATTTGCGAGCACGAGAAAAAAAAAAGACTAACATCGATGTTGGTTTCATTTTTACACAAGCTTGAAACAAAATTAAACTTATGCTTGTAAATTCCAAAGGTAGCGATACACCTGGATGGTTGGTACCCTTCCCCTAGCTTGAAAATCTAGTGAAATAACTCCATAATGATAATCAAAGGCTGGAGACATGCCCCCCAAGCTTCAATTCATTCACCAACTTTGAGGTTGTCACTAATTTCTGTACTAGATAGAGAAAACGGATAAGGGTGGATGAAATGAAGGTTCAAATACGAGACCTAACGAAATACTTGACTCGTTATCTACAATATATAGCTAAAGAAATGACTTGAAGGGAGAGGTGATTGTTTCATTTTTTAACGAGCTTGTTGCAGAGAAGAGAAACTATGCTCATGACCTTTGTTTCATTTTTTAACGAGCTTTCCATGGAGAAGAGAAACTATGCTTGTGACCTCGGCTTGATCATGGCTTCCAAGAGGATAATGCCCTAGAAGGAATACATGTCAAGGGACAAACATCGATCATGTCTTCCAAGAGATCTTCACTAGATGGAAGAGAAGCACTCTGGAAGGAATACATGTCGACGATCTCGATAAGGGTAGGGAGATCTGGCTCTAATAGCCCTATTGAAGAGATCACCATGTAAACTACTGGATCTAAATCATCAGGAGTTGAAGTCATGGGAGACAACGCCACATAATTGAAATGCGACGGGGGCGATACTATTTTCATATAAGAACCATTTAGGGAGGTAATCCATTCAGGACCAATGAATGAAAGTTGATCAATAGTCACAATTCTTCCATTGTGAGGGAAATATATCATATGAAAAAGAGTGGACACAATAGCTTTCATGGCATAGACATAATCCCGCCCAAGGAGTAAAGCGAAATCCAAGGGGTCTTGGACTACCATGACATCAATAAAGACAGTTTTCCCTCCCAAAGTTATGAGAAACTGAGGAAGGTTCCCTAAAGGTTGACTGGTTCTTCTGTTAAAAGATAACATATTCTGCGTAACCAACAAGGACAAACCAAATCTTTCCAAGCAATAGAGGACAAAATACTAACGAATGCACCTTCATCTATCAGTGTCTGAGGAAAGTCCTGACCACAAATCTATACTGTAATCTGGAAAGGAATGTGAGAGGGAAGATGAGGTCCAGTTAGCACACCCCAATAAAAAAGGATGGCCTCATTACTTGGAGGGGGTTCCACGGGAGAAGGAGGAATGCCCCCCAACATGGTAGATTCTGTATCAACGAGAAAAATGTGGGTAGCATCGGGTTTACTCTCTATTGGGAGAGTAGGATCGACTGATAATGACGTCAAATTGACCACTTGGGTTTTATTCTCCAAAGGGAGATTAGGGTCGACAGGTGGAAACGGATCGACCGCTTGGGTTTCACTCTCTGAAGGGAGAGTGGGACTGACCAAGGATGGGATTGGATCAACCACTTGGATTTCACTCTATAACGGGAGAGTGGGAATGACCGAGGATGGGATCGGATCAACCACTTTGTCAACTGGTTCAACCAAGGATGTGACCATATTGACTGCATGATCAACCAAATTGATTGACGAAGGTACCAGATTGATCATTTCATCAACTACAGGTGGGTTAAGAGTGAGCTTGCGATAAGTAGTTGGAAATTTAGGCTATGAAACAGTCATGTCTTCTAGTAATTTCGAAGCTTCGTCCATACGAGGGAAAAGGTGAGTTAGATGACTCCCTTTGCATAACATACATGGGAACTTGACTCTACTTTTCTTCTTCCCAATGGTATATTTACTAGTTGACGGGAGGTCATCAACATGTTGTTCAGAGGTTGACGACATGGGTTGGCGAGGTTGTGTAGACCATGCCTCTATAACTTTGGATAGACCAGGGAAATCCTTAAGAATATGGCTACCCTTACAGAGCCTGCAAGGGTACTTGGGCTTACGAGTTGTTTGGGTCATCTTGGCATCATCAACACTCCTAGCACGATTAACAATAACTAGTGTCTTTCCAACATTTTCGGCAGTGGTTGGAAGTTTGGACCCTTGTTTATTTTTCTTCTTCTTATTCTTTCATTTCTTCTTCTTCTTATCCACTGATTTACTAGCTTTAGATATTTCACTCGATGAAGATGATGAAATGGAAGAAGACCTTGCAAGTGAAGGAGGTGAAGAAGATCTCACTGGTGAAGAAGGTGAAGGATCAACACGAGGTTGATGCTCTTGGGGGGTAGTGCTTACAAATGAAGCACTAACTGCATTCGGAACTACCTGAGTGGAAAAAAACCATACCGGTAATCCAATTGTGAGACCTGGAAGGATAAAAGTAACGATGTGAGGAGGACCAATTTTTCCATAAGAAGGAAAAACAAAAGGTTCCCCTAGATCAGGGGTTCCTTCATTGGTCATTCCAGGAACTAACTCCATGAAAAATAAATTTCCAACCTAGATTCTACTAGGGAGAACAAACAACACACGCTAAAAATATTGTAAGCAAGCAAGCAAACAAAAACTTCTCACAATGAGCACACTAGTTGGTGATGAAATCCAACATCGCGGGAACAAATTAAGAAGGGGCTGAGATAGAGCGGGTGGAAAAGTTACGTTGACGACCTGCTTAACGGACTTACACCTTGGTGTAAGCTTCCATGCAGTAATTGTGGATTTACCCTCCAAGGAGCTTGAGTGAGTTTGGCCAACATTGATTCTAGGTACCGTGAATACTGGCCCCTCCACAATCACCTTGTGTAAAGACCCTAAAGAGATAGGTCACTAAGGTTACCAACTACAACAGTGATGCCTGGGGAAACAATCGACAGTCCGATCCACACGCAAAGGCAGGGTATCTAGCCCAAAATCAACTTGAAAGGATTCCACTCATCATTGTGGGTATACCTTCAAGAGACCCCCATAATACGTGCAATCTATACACCAATACTAACAAAGTAGGGTGAGTAACTCTGTCAGTCTTAATGCGACCTCAATTTTGACCCTTGTGTGAGAAGGGCTTCATAGGACAAAATGTAGCAAATGGATTTCACCGCTGTTGTTGGGAAATAATACCCTACGGACTAGCAAACTAGGGCTAGGCTTGCATGCAGATTTTGACTGTAAAGAAATGACCTTTTAACCTAACACCCAAAACTTAAACCCCTCTTTCACGATACATGCATGGAAAGGAACTACTAACCTTTTTAATGATGTTTGGTGTAGATCCTCCATTGCGCTTTTGACCGCTTGCTTGCGCTGCTCCTTCCAAAGTAATCCTGCAATCAAAACAAACAACTACGCATGCATGCTACTTTTCTAATTGAGGGTTAGAAATTAAGCATAAATTACACAAACCACATATAACTCATGCATATTATCTTCAAAATGAATCAACTTACAATAATAAGTCGAGACCGGCCACCGCTCCTTGATCCTGATCCTGGGCTCCTCCTCTTCTTTTTTCCTCCGACTACTTTGCGTTAATTCTCCTTAGGCTTGAGGAAAGGCTAAAGGGTTGGGACAAATGGATTCGGCAAATGGGCAGATTTTCTTTGCTATAATTTTCCTCCTCCAAATAGTACCCCTACCCCTTCTTTTATAGGTTAGAAGGAGCTAGGGTTTTGGATGAACTCTTGGCCATGCATGGCCGGGAGTTTTAGTTAACTGACCCATAGCTTTTTGTCCCGTCGACAACTTTCCTTTTTTTTGTGATTTTGAAGGTACACGCGGGCTGTAGTGGGCCTGCTAGCGTGTACTTTTAAAAATGGAGTTTTTAGAAGAGTTGTTCGGTAGTTTTTTTGGCAAAGAAGGGATATGAGTTGGCCTAATGCTAGGTAAGCATGTGTGGTTCAATTTAGGGTTATAACAGATGCCCCCTAATGTGTGAGGTCAGAAGAGCATCTGATGGCCGAAATACATTACCAATCTTTTACCAATATTTAC
>ML793612.1:105674-116571 GCA_009831015.1 Picea engelmannii
TAAGAAAAAACAAGCTAAGGGTAAGAGGCCCTAACCTACTGACTGTTCAACCCTGGGCTCAAACACCTGAGAGGAACACTTCTCACCACAGGAGGGGATGACTGCCCCACCTTGATTGAAAAGAAACCTATCAAGCACGCCTCTGTCACTGAAACAACACGCGTGCAAACATGTGCTGAGCTACAACAGAGCGCGTGTACCTGCGAGATGCACTTGCACAGGCCGTGTGTATGTATAAAATACCAGACAAAAAGAAACACAGGCAGTCCAGACCAGGAAGAGGCCTCTGGTATTGATCACTAGGGTCTCTTGAAGGCTTGGATGCTTCTTCTTAACAGAAAAGAAAAATAATTGCAAGGAATAACAAAACGCAATAAAGAAAACTGAGACAAGACTATGAACCAGCAGGACTCAGACAGGATCCAAAAATCCCCCTGAGAATGTATAATTTTGACAGGGAAGAGGAGGAATGCCTCTCAATCTTTCTGAGTCTTACACACTACTAAAACCTCTACAGCTAACGTTCACACACGGGCTGCAAGAGATTAGGGCATGGGTTACATGCGTGCAGGCCTTCTGCAGGCCGCGTGTACCTCTGTGTGTCCCAAAAATTGCCATCAAGAAATAGTCAGGGAAAACTGGTATAAAGAACCAGGTTCCCTGCTAGCTCAGGCCTTACAAAAAAAAGACAGGCAAAGAAACATAAAATCTAATCTCTTAAACTACCCAAAAACTCAACTAAATCTGAAAACACTAAAGAGTATCTTCCCCAGTGGAGTCTCCAATTCTGTTGTTGGGAAATAATACCCTACGGACTAGCAAGCTAGGGCTAGGCTTGCATGCAGATTTTGACCTTAAAGAAATGACCTTTTAACCTACCACCCAAAACTTAAACCCCTTTTTCATGATACATGCATGGAAAGGAACTACTAACCTTTTTACTGATGTTTGGTGTAGATCCTTTGTTGCGCTCTTGACCGCTTCCTTGCGCCGCTTCTTCCAAAGTTATCCTGCAATCAAAACAAACAACCATGCATGCATGCTACTTTTCTACTTGAGGGTTAGAAATTAAGCACAAATTACACAAACCACATATAACTCATGCATTGGGACGGGAAAAGTATTCTTTTATTATTTTCAAAATGAATCAACTTACAATTTGAAGTCGAGACCGGCCACCGCTCCTTGATCTTGATCCTAGGCTCCTCCTCTTCTTTTGTCCTCCAACTACTTTGCGTTAATTCTCCTTAGGCTTGAGGAAAGGCTAAAGGGTTGGAACAAATGGATTCGACAAATGGGAAGAGTTTCTTCACTATAATTTTCCTCCTCCAAATAGTACCCCTACCCCTTCTTTTATAGGTTAGAAGGAGCTAGGGTTTTGGATGAACTCTCAGCCATGCATGGCCGGGAGTTTCAGTTAACTAACCCATAGCTTTTTGTCCCGTCAGCAACTTTCCTTTTTTTTTTGTGATTCTGAAGGTACATGCGGGCTGTAGTGGGCCTGCTAGCGTGTACTTTTTTATACACGCGGGCTGTAGTGGGCCTGCTAGCATGTACTTTTAAAAATGTTGTTTTTAGAAGAGGTGTTCAGTAGTTTTTTGGCAAAGAAGGGATATGAGTTGGCCTGATGCTAGGAAAGCATGTGTGGTGCAATTTAGGGTTATAACAACTGCTCCCTAACACAATATCCTATGTTTGTTTTCATCTTTGGAAATTTATCTTTCACACCTACTCCAAAGCCCTACAACTAATCTAATGTAGGTTTGCTACCAGAAAATATAAAAATGTCTATTCAATTTTTATAAGCGCTTTATTTTATGGTTGTTGTTACTCAAAAGGAAAATGGTGCGGACAATATGGTGTTTTGACCAACTCTAAATTTATGCAAAGAGATGAAGATTCAATCTTTTCATTTCGATGAAATCTATGCTATGGGAAGGAGAAAACATTCATCATTCCAGATGCACAATGTCCAAAAATGCCAAAAAAAACATGCAATTCCGCTACGTCAAATGCAAGATAGTTTCACTACTCATAAACAAGAATGAATCTATATTATTTGTTTGATTCTGATGTATACAGAAAGTGAATACAAAACCTTCAAAGCTACACTACTTTCAATCAGGAGAAAGAGTCCTATGCAGACGCAAAAGACACGAAGCAAAAGGGCTACAAACAAAGCATGTACTCAAGGCAGTGAGGTATGAAAGAAAACAAGGAGAAACTTGTTCTAACAAACAAGAACACCATCAAGGATTCTACAACCAATCAAGCATTCAAGGAACACAATAAAATGCAAATAAGAATCCAAGAAATGATAGGGAGAAAGAGAAAAACACTCAAAATTGTCCTAACAAAAAAGCAGCTAGAAAAGGCAATTTCACATTTTTGAAAAAGGTTTCAAGCTCCAATCAAGACAAGAGGGAGTGATAAGAATAAAAAACCATCAAAAACCAATCCAAACAACTTCACAAACCAACCACATATTCTGGGTAAAGAGCTTTGCAAAACAGGCTGCAAAAGACTGAGCAGAAGAAGGCAAAAACTCTTAAAAAAGAGACTAGCGCTCCCCCAAAAGGGTGTACAGAGTGTTTCAACTCTCCCTAAAACACTGTAGGTGAGCACTGGACAAATATATATTCTTTTTTATAGCCTAGGGGGTAGCACTGGTCCTACCAGAAACTCAAAAAGGAGCCAAAAAATGCAAAAAAACTCACCCAGAAAGCATGAAAAATTGGGGAAATTTCTAGTGAAGATAGGAGAATGATAATGGGTGATGAAAAACCAAGATTTTCTTGGGAAAATGACATCAAATATCAAATGGAACAGTGCATATATCCTTGAATTCCTTTACAACAACTTTCATACAATCATATGAAGGAGAAAGCAATAGATCGACTCCAAATCTCAACGAAGAAGAGTGACTCAAAGTAAGGAAGAAAAAAGTCAAAAATCCGAACAAAATATCATGAATTCTCAGAAATCAAAAGTTTTTAGGCTAAAACAAGGACACACTGAGGTGATGACAACCCTGAGTAGATGAAATAGCAAAAATGAGACTCTGAGATCAACTCCTAAAAGAGTTTTGAGAAGAAAAACACTAGCGCTCTAGTGTCAAGGGCAACAGAGCGTTGCAACGCTCCCTAAGAGCCTGCAAGGGAGTACTAGTGCTCTGGTATGGCCTAGGGGGGAGTGCTGGCCTCTTAGAACTCAAAATATTTCCTACAAACCAAAACAACTCAAGAAAAATCAAAATTTCAATGTGTATAGGATGAATCAAAAGCCAACAACACATCTAAGAATCAGAAACACGATATGAAGAAGATCTAAAGGTGAGAAAAGGTCGAAACAAAACCAAGGAAGGAAACCAAAACTGAAAGCTTCATTCCCCAGTGGAGTCATCAATTTCTGTTACAGAAAAATCTCCCTGCAGACAGGTGAATTCTCTCTTGGGCTCTAGATTCCTAAGACCAAGACAGAAAAGTGCTAACGTTGGTCACTGACATCCTTTTAAACCTAGCTAAACTAATGTATAGAGAAGAGGAAGAAGATGTACCCTTTTAATGGTGGTTTTCCTCACATAGTCCGAGTTGAGATTTGATCCCCAAGCTCTTCAACAAGTCATGCAATCCAATCAAAGACAGAACAAGCTTCCTATTCTATTAAGATTAGCTTGAAACCATATCTATCTAATAGAGACAAGTTCATGTAGAATAAACACAACCTTGAAAGAAACAGGCCAAGCACATATATATATATATTAATGAGAACAATAGAGATACTTACAAACCTTTGATGAAGGTGCAACAACCTCTCCCATCTCTCCTTGTCCAACCCTTTGCTCAAATAATCCACACATAAAATGATCATGCTTCACTGATATCTCCCTTATGAGACCATAAGTTTGATGCCTCAATCTCTATCTCCCTTTCACCATGACGATGCCTCCTTATATAAGCTTGGCTAGAACTAACCACCTTAGAGATTCATGGGATAGGTTGAGGATCCTTCTCCATCAGTTGTGGATCCTCCCTAACATGTAGCCTTGACCTCAGATTCAAATCCAACCAACTCCAAAGATGAGGGGCATTTATCCCTGATTTTCCTCAACAACCCAAAATTTGTTGAAACAAGCCAACGCTCCCCCAAAAGGGTGCACAGAGCATTGCAACTCTCCCCCAAAGAAGGGTAGAGAGTGTTGGCACTCCCTGACAGTGGGTAGGGGAGCGCTGCCCTCCAAAAATGATTTTTGAGTGGTTATCTTCATGGAAAAAGATTTGTACTCTTTATCAAATGGTTTCTCCTTCTTAAAATAGTCTTTGAAGGTGTCTTAAGTGTCCATGTGATGTCATTAGAGACACAACATAGGCAAGGTGGCAGTATGATGTTTGCGACACTTGCGGCCAAAATGCGACACTTGCGACACTTGTAACGATGACAATAGGTCATCATTAAAGTGATTAATTTTGACGTGTAACAATATGACCCCATTGTTGTAGACTCAACTACTCACAAATACTATTTACGTTGAAACCATCTTTTTTAATCATTAAGTAACACCTAAAATTTCTTTAGATTGACTAAGATCTCGTGTTCCTCATATGTAAGAAAATATGTTAAAAACGCAAGACCCAAAGGCAACTGGTAGGAAGGTGATCTGGATTATTTTCGGAAGAAATGAAAGGAGAGATATTACAATGAAATACACATGAAAATTTCTAGAAACAGAGAAATACAACAATACATGATTTCTATTAATGAAAGAATTATACAGAGGTTGTAAAAATATAGAGGGAAATACTTGCTAGAATGGTGGCATCTTTATCTCTGAGAAGAGATGTGACAGCTGCACTCATTTGCAAGAAAATGATTACAATGAGGCTCTGAAGGACTTTTTATGATAAACATGAATTCCAAAACCCTAGACATCCAAAAACCTAACCCTAGGAGATGAAGCGCCAAAAGTCATGTGGGCCTCGTTGGGGTAAGTTAGTACATTAACTTCCTGAGGTCGTAACTTTTTCATACGATCTTTGTTTTAGGCGCATGATAGCCCGTTGGAAAGGTATTTTTGAGAACTACACATTATGTTGTCAAACTCTGACTCTGTCTACAATTTGATAGTGGCAAGCCAAGAAAACATTTTTTAGAGCCCCAAAATTGCCCTGGAAGTACAAAAAGATGTACTGACATGAAAAATTCCAAAACAAGCCAACTGGAATAGGTGGGCGACCACCAATATCCACCTAGATGTTTTGTAGGGATTCAGAACAACCACATACGTGCATAACCTACACTTATGAAGAAATGTCCCCATTACAGAAACACGTGTTGAACTAAAAACTGTCAATAAGAATCAGTTAGAATTTGGAACAGCTGGGTGGCCACCAATGTCCACCTGGATCAATCCTCCCCCCTTAGGAAGAAATGGTCTCCATTGCGTTGAGTGCCCAGGGAAGAGGGGAAATCATTTTCTGAATCTGAATCTTGGTGAGTTGCATGCCTTGTTGGAGAAGTTGTGTTGCTTGGTCCGTGGAAGGATGTCATGAACTTGTTGTTGGCAGGGTTGAATATGTTCCACCAACATGTTGTCTCTGGGCTTGACGAGACATTGTGTAGGAAAAATTGTAGGTGAAGAAAAAATATTTGTTTTCTCTTCTGAAATCTGCTTCTACAATCTTCTTCTGATGGATAGAAGGTGTTGAGGTTGCAGTGGTTGTAGTGGCCTTTTATGCATCCTTTGAACATATTGTGAAGATTATGAATTTTTTAGTATGAGATATTACCTTGTGGCATTGTTTTGGTGGAATAGTAGTCGAAAATACCTCCGATATCCTGTAGAGTTGACCCCCGAGAGTAATAATGACACTATAGAGTCGAGACTCATAAACAACATGACGTTTCCACATGTATGGTTGGCCCAAAACAACATCACATATATCAAGAGGGGAAACATCACACACTACCTCATCTTTGAAGGGTTGGATGCCATAGGATATGTGGCACTATTGGCTGACACAAAGATCTCATCCCTGGTGAATCCACCCGATGTTGTATGGTTGCAGGTGTGGTGTTTTCGAAAACCCAAATTGTTTGATGAACTCAGCTGAGATGAGGTTCTTCTGGCTACTTCTATCAATAATGAAATGCAACGGGGTCCCCTTCACCCACATCTTCAGGATATACCAGATCTTCTGGTTGAATTATTGCGGTCGCGACAGTAGCAGTAAGGTCTGTTTCGATGATCTGTTTGTTTTCAATATTTTCTGGATCAGATTCTGAGTGAGGGTTCGGATCCTTGTCTTTGAACTCGGCCACCAATGATTGTTTCGAGCGACATTCATTGGTGTTGTGCCAAGGGATTTTGTGGAATTCTCACCACTTCCCAATGTCATTCTTTCTCTTTCCTTTACCCTTCTTTTCCTACATGTTGGACTGGTTGTCAGAAGGTTGTTGGTTAGGGTCGTCTTTACCATGCTTTGGTTGTTACGGATTTGCAGACCCGAACTCCCATATGTTCTAGTGCCTAAATTTATGTTCGATTTTGACAACATATCGATAGGAAACTCCCAATGATGAGATTTTTAGGAAATCCATTTCGGTTTGGATGTACCTATGCAGAGCCCCTCGGTATTTTAGAACCAGATGTCACTTAAAGTTTTTGATACCCAACTTGGTGCGCAAGGTATGGAAATTATTTGTGAACTCTGACATTGTTTGGCTCTTCTCTTTCTGCAGTGTGGTCCATCTCATGTACTGGTCTTCATAGTTATCAACAAGGTAGTATTTTTCCTTGACCGCATCCACAAAAAAATACCAAGTGGGATTGGCCCCATATATTTTAGATTCCTCTGTGGAAATTTTCTCCCAATAATTTTCCCACCAATGTTTGGCATGGGGGACAACCTTGAGGAGTGCAAAGGTGATCTTTTCCCTGTTGGAAAAATTGTGAACAGAGGAATAACCTTCTAGCAGATTCAACCATTTTTCTAAGGCATTCGCTTCTATCTGAACTTTAAATATGAGAATATCAAAATTAAGTTGTACCTTGAAGGGAGAGGTTCCTCCAAAGTGGTCATTTGATGAAGATGTGCATGTTGCTATTGGTAGGCGTTGAAGGATGTGGGAAAAATTCTCCATCATTTAGTTCCTCTGTCGCGCGAGAGCTTGCTCAAGAAAAAGGTTAATAGAATATTCTTCTCCACCATTTTTTTTTCTGCCACCATAGAGGGTTTCTTAGGCATGCGATAGAGATTGTCCTCAAGAGAGACAAGCTCGAGACCCAACTTTCTATACTCGGACCTCCTTGGGGACATGCACTGAAAAATGATCAAGAGCAACCTGCTCTGATACCACTAATCCAGACTATTTTTGGAACGAAATGAAAGCAGAGATATTACAATGAAATACACATAAAAACTGCCAGAAATAGACAAATACAATAATACATGATTTCTATTAATAAAAGAAATGTACATAGATTGTAAAAATACAGAGGGTAAGACTCGCTAGAATGGTGGCATCTTTATCTCTGAGAAGAGATGTGACGGATACCCTCATTCCCAAAAAGATGATTATAATGAGGCTTTGAAGGCCTTTTTATGATAAACATGAATGTCAAAACCCTAGACATCCAAAAACCTAACCCTAGGAGATGAAGCGATAAAAGTCATGTGGGCCTCGTTGGGGTAAGTTAGTACATTAACTTCTTGGGGTCGTAACTTTTGCATACGATCTCTGTTTTAGGCGTGTGATAGACTGTTGAAAATGTCTTTTTGAGAACTACGCATTATACCATCAAACTCTGGCTCCATTTATAGTTTGACTATGGCAAGCCAATAAAACATTGTTTAAAGCCCCAAAATGGCCCTAGAAGTACAAAAAGTTGTATTGACATGAAAAAATCCAAAATAAGCCAGTTGGAATAGGTGAGAGGCCACCAATATCCACCTGGATTCTATGTAGGGCTTCAAGACAACCTCGTAAGTGCAAAACCTACAATTACAAAGAAATGTCTCGATTACAGAGAAACGTGTTGAACTGAAAACTGTCAATATGAGCCAGTTGTAATTTGGAATAGGTGGCTGGCCACCAATATCCACCTGGATCAGAAAGGAAGTTTGGACCCTTACGGACCACCAACTAGTAATTTTATGTGATTTTTGTTTTTTTAATAATGGTGTTGAGTCAACCCGCATTGGTAAATAATAATAATAATAATAACAATAATAATTTAATTTAAGGTCACAACCAAGCCAGACACAGAATTATTAATGAGACCTCCTTTTTTGTGGGAGAATGGACCCCCTGTGTGCAACGATTTGATTGCAAAAGTCTACGGAGGTATACATACCCTACCCCCCTCTGGATTTGAACTTGTGACCTCTTAGGAGGAAACACACGTTCTTAACCAATGATGGATTGTCCTTAGTGCTACTTGGCCCAGTCTTGTCTAAACTATTGGGGAATCATGGAAGACACCATTTTGCAAAATAAAGATACTATTAAAAAAATCGTCAAATCAAAATTTAAGGAGAAAATGTGGTGTGATAAAGAGTTAGAGGAAAAAATAAAATTAAGGTATTATAAGAATGTAATCAACCCTAATCTAAAAGATCAAAATTATCTATATGTTTTTCCAAGTGTAAAGAAAAAAATAAGCATTTCTAAGATAAGAACAAATTCTCATGAGCTGCATAGTGAAACTAGGCGTTGGTCATCTCCTAAAATGTCATGGGATGAAAGAGGGTGTCACCTTTGTGACACTAAGAAGGTTGAAGATGAAAAACACTTTCTCTTAGATTGTCCAACCTATACCCATATTAGATTTCATTTTCAAAATATTTGTCACACTACCAACCTTCCTAACCTCTTAATTCAACAAAAGTATGGTGATCTTGGAAATCTTATCTTAATGTTTTTCGAGCACATAAACAAAATTCTAAATAATCGCAAGTAATCGCTTACCCTCTTAAGTTCTAATAGACCAATTCGGTCTTAGTGGATGTTAATCATCATCATCATTATCATCATCCCCCCNTTCCTTGAACATAATGACATATGATAATAACTTGAGACCTAGAAGAATGTAGGAAGAACAAAAGTCTACTCCCTAGAATCCACCAATGAATCATTTTAAGAGAAATGTCATTTTAAAAACACGATCTTTCCCTAAATAACACCTATGAATTAGTACACACTTACAAATAGCAACCAATAATAATTACTCACTACCAATTAACACTAAATTATGATAAATTTTATCACTTTCAAAAATATAATAATAAACATACCTCAACCCCAACACAACCATACTTTAAACCCAAAACCAACACAACCATACTTCAAACCCAAGCACAATAGTGAGCCTGGTAACCCAAAGTCTACCATATCATTAAATTGTAACGAAAATTGAACCAAGATTGAGCATATTATACAAGTGGGGAACGTGAAAATTGAACCACGATTGAGCATATTATACAAGTGGGGAACATGGATGGGGAGATGCAAAACTCAAACTCGAACATGTTATAATAGTGGAGAACCTGTTAACCATACAGCCAGGGGAGCGTTTTTTTATTTTATTGGGTGTACAAGCACGCATAAAGCAGGGTTAACGGGTTGGCAATGGCTCATTGTATTCATAACATCAACAACGATTCCTACTCTCATTGTATTCATGATATGATGGGCCATTTTGTATTCTATTGATGTTGGAGTCAAATGCTCCTATAATTCCACTGTTTTTCAAGCTGAAGCTTATTGAGCTTCGGTGGATGCAGGGAAAAGGCAAAGGCAGGGAAAAGATGAAGTATATGCTCAAGCCCTACAGAAACTTAAAGAGAAGACTACGTATGACCCTCAAACTCAAGAATACGGCTCCACTACTATTGAGAATTGGAGAAATGTTCTTTCTATTGTTATCTGAATAAGTTGTTTCAAGATGAGTCCCAATGGTGTATAGCAGTGGGATTGTTATCTAAATAAGTTGTTTCAGGATGAGTTCCAATGGTGTAAAGCAGTGGGTAAGAGAGTGTGGTGTTAAGGCACTCCGTTACTAAAACAAATTAACTAGATAAAATAGTTGAAAGTGTGTGAAGAAAACACCATCAAATATCACTCTAAAGGGGTTTGGATGAAAAGATGCAAGATTTTGAAAATGAAAAATTATTGCAGCATTAGCTAAGACAAAGAAAATCTCGGGTCGTGGGGACTGTTGGGTTGGGTGAAACAGGAAATACAACACTGGTAGAAGAACTCTTCAATCGGAAGACTTCACATTACAACAGCTCTAACTTTTTATATGATGTAACAGAAAATTTAGGTAAAGGCTTGACTAGATCAGATCTACAAATAAACAATAAGGTTGAAGGTATAGAGAGGCTTAAAAAGCATCTATCCTCTTCCCAGTATGAATTTTAGATGATATAGATCGTGCGGATCACATTGATGCATTTTTGCCAGATCAAAGTTTCCACTCATATAGCTTAATATTGATTACATCTTGAAGCAAATGTTCTCACAAACTCCAGAGATGAAAATCATCAATTTATAAGTGAAATGGGCTTATTAAGAAACACTCTCTAGAGCTCTTCTTCTTCCATGCCTTCAGTCGATCATGTTCACTCTTAGGATTCGAATCTTCGGCAGATAAATTGTTAATTCTTGATAAGTGTTGGGGGCACTTATTTGCGTAAACAATGACACCTTATTGGCGTGAGCAAATTGGATAGCTCTGAGTGATACAAGAAATTAGTTATGAGGCCCTTAATAGAGAAGAAAAACAGATTTTCTTAGACATTGCATGTATTTTCATAAGAGAAAATAGGGATATTTCCATAAGAATATGGAACGTCTCTGGCTAGAAAGGCTTCTTGGGGTTTCAAAATCTACAAAA
>ML793612.1:135148-169646 GCA_009831015.1 Picea engelmannii
TTTATGTGCTCGAAAAACATTAAGATAAGATTTCCAAGATCACCATACTTTTGTTGAATTAAGAGGTTAGGAAGGTTGGTAGTGTGACAAATATTTTGAAAATGAAATCTAATATGGGTATAGGTTGGACAATCTAAGAGAAAGTGTTTTTCATCTTCAACCTTCTTAGTGTCACAAAGGTGACACCCTCTTTCATCCCATGACATTTTAGGAGATGACCAACGCCTAGTTTCACTATGCAGCTCATGAGAATTTGTTCTTATCTTAGAAATGCTTATTTTTTTCTTTACACTTGGAAAAACATATAGATAATTTTGATCTTTTAGATTAGGGTTGATTACATTCTTATAATACCTTAATTTTATTTTTTCCTCTAACTCTTTATCACACCACATTTTCTCCTTAAATTTTGATTTGACGATTTTTTTAATAGTATCTTTATTTTGCAAAATGGTGTCTTCCATGATTCCCCAATAGTTTAGACAAGACTGGGCCAAGTAGCACTAAGGACAATCCATCATTGGTTAAGAACGTGTGTTTCCTCCTAAGAGGTCACAAGTTCAAATCCAGAGGGGGGTAGGGTATGTATACCTCCGTAGACTTTTGCAATCAAATCGTTGCACACAGGGGGTCCATTCTCCCACAAAAAAGGAGGTCTCATTAATAATTCTGTGTCTGGCTTGGTTGTGACCTTAAATTAAATTATTATTGTTATTATTATTATTATTATTTACCAATGCGGGTTGACTCAACACCATTATTAAAAAAACAAAAATCACATAAAATTACTAGTTGGTGGTCCGTAAGGGTCCAAACTTCCTTTCTGATCCAGGTGGATATTGGTGGCCAGCCACCTATTCCAAATTACAACTGGCTCATATTGACAGTTTTCAGTTCAACACGTTTCTCTGTAATCGAGACATTTCTTTGTAATTGTAGGTTTTGCACTTACGAGGTTGTCTTGAAGCCCTACATAGAATCCAGGTGGATATTGGTGGCCTCTCACCTATTCCAACTGGCTTATTTTGGATTTTTTCATGTCAATACAACTTTTTGTACTTCTAGGGCCATTTTGGGGCTTTAAACAATGTTTTATTGGCTTGCCATAGTCAAACTATAAATGGAGCCAGAGTTTGATGGTATAATGCGTAGTTCTCAAAAAGACATTTTCAACAGTCTATCACACGCCTAAAACAGAGATCGTATGCAAAAGTTACGACCCCAAGAAGTTAATGTACTAACTTACCCCAACGAGGCCCACATGACTTTTATCGCTTCATCTCCTAGGGTTAGGTTTTTGGATGTCTAGGGTTTTGACATTCATGTTTATCATAAAAAGGCCTTCAAAGCCTCATTATAATCATCTTTTTGGGAATGAGGGTATCCGTCACATCTCTTCTCAGAGATAAAGATGCCACCATTCTAGCGAGTCTTACCCTCTGTATTTTTACAATCTATGTACATTTCTTTTATTAATAGAAATCATGTATTATTGTATTTGTCTATTTCTGGCAGTTTTTATGTGTATTTCATTGTAATATCTCTGCTTTCATTTCGTTCCAAAAATAGTCTGGATTAGTGGTATCAGAGCAGGTTGCTCTTGATCATTTTTCAGTGCATGTCCCCAAGGAGGTCCGAGTATAGAAAGTTGGGTCTCGAGCTTGTCTCTCTTGAGGACAATCTCTATCGCATGCCTAAGAAACCCTCTATGGTGGCAGAAAAAAAAATGGTGGAGAAGAATATTCTATTAACCTTTTTCTTGAGCAAGCTCTCGCGCGACAGAGGAACTAAATGATGGAGAATTTTTCCCACATCCTTCAACGCCTACCAATAGCAACATGCACATCTTCATCAAATGACCACTTTGGAGGAACCTCTCCCTTCAAGGTACAACTTAATTTTGATATTCTCATATTTAAAGTTCAGATAGAAGCGAATGCCTTAGAAAAATGGTTGAATCTGCTAGAAGGTTATTCCTCTGTTCACAATTTTTCCAACAGGGAAAAGATCACCTTTGCACTCCTCAAGGTTGTCCCCCATGCCAAACATTGGTGGGAAAATTATTGGGAGAAAATTTCCACAGAGGAATCTAAAATATATGGGGCCAATCCCACTTGGTATTTTTTTGTGGATGCGGTCAAGGAAAAATACTACCTTGTTGATAACTATGAAGACCAGTACATGAGATGGACCACACTGCAGAAAGAGAAGAGCCAAACAATGTCAGAGTTCACAAATAATTTCCATACCTTGCGCACCAAGTTGGGTATCAAAAACTTTAAGTGACATCTGGTTCTAAAATACCGAGGGGCTCTGCATAGGTACATCCAAACCGAAATGGATTTCCTAAAAATCTCATCATTGGGAGTTTCCTATCGATATGTTGTCAAAATCGAACATAAATTTAGGCACTAGAACATATGGGAGTTCGGGTCTGCAAATCCGTAACAACCAAAGCATGGTAAAGACGACCCTAACCAACAACCTTCTGACAACCAGTCCAACATGTAGGAAAAGAAGGGTAAAGGAAAGAGAAAGAATGACATTGGGAAGTGGTGAGAATTCCACAAAATCCCTTGGCACAACACCAATGAATGTCGCTCGAAACAATCATTGGTGGCCGAGTTCAAAGACAAGGATCCGAACCCTCACTCAGAATCTGATCCAGAAAATATTGAAAACAAACAGATCATCGAAACAGACCTTACTGCTACTGTCGCGACCGCAATAATTCAACCAGAAGATCTGGTATATCCTGAAGATGTGGGTGAAGGGGACCCCGTTGCATTTCATTATTGATAGAAGTAGCCAGAAGAACCTCATCTCAGCTGAGTTCATCAAACAATTTGGGTTTTCGAAAACACCACACCTGCAACCATACAACATCGGGTGGATTCACCAGGGATGAGATCTTTGTGTCAGCCAATAGTGCCACATATCCTATGGCATCCAACCCTTCAAAGATGAGGTAGTGTGTGATGTTTCCCCTCTTGATATATGTGATGTTGTTTTGGGCCAACCATACATGTGGAAACGTCATGTTGTTTATGAGTCTCGACTCTATAGTGTCATTATTACTCTCGGGGGTCAACTCTACAGGATATCGGAGGTATTTTCGACTACTATTCCACCAAAACAATGCCACAAGGTAATATCTCATACTAAAAAATTCATAATCTTCACAATATGTTCAAAGGATGCATAAAAGGCCACTACAACCACTGCAACCTCAACACCTTCTATCCATCAGAAGAAGATTGTAGAAGCAGATTTCAGAAGAGAAAACAAATATTTTTTCTTCACCTACAATTTTTCCTACACAATGTCTCGTCAAGCCCAGAGACAACATGTTGGTGGAACATATTCAACCCTGCCAACAACAAGTTCATGACATCCTTCCACGGACCAAGCAACACAACTTCTCCAACAAGGCATGCAACTCACCAAGATTCAGATTCAGAAAATGATTTCCCCTCTTCCCTGGGCACTCAACGCAATGGAGACCATTTCTTCCTAAGGGGGGAGGATTGATCCAGGTGGACATTGGTGGCCACCCAGCTGTTCCAAATTCTAACTGATTCTTATTGACAGTTTTTAGTTCAACACGTGTTTCTGTAATGGGGACATTTCTTCATAAGTGTAGGTTATGCACGTATGTGGTTGTTCTGAATCCCTACAAAACATCTAGGTGGATATTGGTGGTCGCCCACCTATTCCAGTTGGCTTGTTTTGGAATTTTTCATGTCAGTACATCTTTTTGTACTTCCAGGGCAATTTTGGGGCTCTAAAAAATGTTTTCTTGGCTTGCCACTATCAAATTGTAGACAGAGTCAGAGTTTGACAACATAATGTGTAGTTCTCAAAAATACCTTTCCAACGGGCTATCATGCGCCTAAAACAAAGATCGTATGAAAAAGTTACGACCTCAGGAAGTTAATGTACTAACTTACCCCAACGAGGCCCACATGACTTTTGGCGCTTCATCTCCTAGGGTTAGGTTTTTGGATGTCTAGGGTTTTGGAATTCATGTTTATCATAAAAAGTCCTTCAGAGCCTCATTGTAATCATTTTCTTGCAAATGAGTGCAGCTGTCACATCTCTTCTCAGAGATAAAGATGCCACCATTCTAGCAAGTATTTCCCTCTATATTTTTACAACCTCTGTATAATTCTTTCATTAATAGAAATCATGTATTGTTGTATTTCTCTGTTTCTAGAAATTTTCATGTGTATTTCATTGTAATATCTCTCCTTTCATTTCTTCCGAAAATAATCCAGATCACCTTCCTACCAGTTGCCTTTGGGTCTTGCGTTTTTAACATATTTTCTTACATATGAGGAACACGAGATCTTAGTCAATCTAAAGAAATTTTAGGTGTTACTTAATGATTAAAAAAGATGGTTTCAACGTAAATAGTATTTGTGAGTAGTTGAGTCTACAACAATGGGGTCATATTGTTACACGTCAAAATTAATCACTTTAATGATGACCTATTGTCATCGTTACAAGTGTCGCAAGTGTCGCATTTTGGCCGCAAGTGTCGCAAACATCATACTGCCACCTTGCCTATGTTGTGTCTCTAATGACATCACATGGACACTTAAGACACCTTCAAAGACTATTTTAAGAAGGAGAAACCATTTGATAAAGAGTACAAATCTTTTTCCATGAAGATAACCACTCAAAAATCATTTTTGGAGGGCAGCGCTCCCCTACCCACTGTCAGGGAGTGCCAACACTCTCTACCCTTCTTTGGGGGAGAGTTGCAATGCTCTGTGCACCCTTTTGGGGGAGCGTTGGCTTGTTTCAACAAATTTTGGGTTGTTGAGGAAAATCAGGGATAAATGCCCCTCATCTTTGGAGTTGGTTGGATTTGAATCTGAGGTCAAGGCTACATGTTAGGGAGGATCCACAACTGATGGAGAAGGATCCTCAACCTATCCCATGAATCTCTAAGGTGGTTAGTTCTAGCCAAGCTTATATAAGGAGGCATCGTCATGGTGAAAGGGAGATAGAGATTGAGGCATCAAACTTATGGTCTCATAAGGGAGATATCAGTGAAGCATGATCATTTTATGTGTGGATTATTTGAGCAAAGGGTTGGACAAGGAGAGATGGGAGAGGTTGTTGCACCTTCATCAAAGGTTTGTAAGTATCTCTATTGTTCTCATTAATATATATATATATGTGCTTGGCCTGTTTCTTTCAAGGTTGTGTTTATTCTACATGAACTTGTCTCTATTAGATAGATATGGTTTCAAGCTAATCTTAATAGAATAGGAAGCTTGTTCTGTCTTTGATTGGATTGCATGACTTGTTGAAGAGCTTGGGGATCAAATCTCAACTCGGACTATGTGAGGAAAACCACCATTAAAAGGGTACATCTTCTTCCTCTTCTCTATACATTAGTTTAGCTAGGTTTAAAAGGATGTCAGTGACCAACGTTAGCACTTTTCTGTCTTGGTCTTAGGAATCTAGAGCCCAAGAGAGAATTCACCTGTCTGCAGGGAGATTTTTCTGTAACAGAAATTGATGACTCCACTGGGGAATGAAGCTTTCAGTTTTGGTTTCCTTCCTTGGTTTTGTTTCGACCTTTTCTCACCTTTAGATCTTCTTCATATCGTGTTTCTGATTCTTAGATGTGTTGTTGGCTTTTGATTCATCCTATACACATTGAAATTTTGATTTTTCTTGAGTTGTTTTGGTTTGTAGGAAATATTTTGAGTTCTAAGAGGCCAGCACTCCCCCCTAGGCCATACCAGAGCACTAGTACTCCCTTGCAGGCTCTTAGGGAGCGTTGCAACGCTCTGTTGCCCTTGACACTAGAGCGCTAGTGTTTTTCTTCTCAAAACTCTTTTAGGAGTTGATCTCAGAGTCTCATTTTTGCTATTTCATCTACTCAGGGTTGTCATCACCTCAGTGTGTCCTTGTTTTAGCCTAAAAACTTTTGATTTCTGAGAATTCATGATATTTTGTTCGGATTTTTGACTTTTTTCTTCCTTACTTTGAGTCACTCTTCTTCGTTGAGATTTGGAGTCGATCTATTGCTTTCTCCTTCATATGATTGTATGAAAGTTGTTGTAAAGGAATTCAAGGATATATGCACTGTTCCATTTGATATTTGATGTCATTTTCCCAAGAAAATCTTGGTTTTTCATCACCCATTATCATTCTCCTATCTTCACTAGAAATTTCCCCAATTTTTCATGCTTTCTGGGTGAGTTTTTTTGCATTTTTTGGCTCCTTTTTGAGTTTCTGGTAGGACCAGTGCTACCCCCTAGGCTATAAAAAAGAATATATATTTGTCCAGTGCTCACCTACAGTGTTTTAGGGAGAGTTGAAACACTCTGTACACCCTTTTGGGGGAGCGCTAGTCTCTTTTTTAAGAGTTTTTGCCTTCTTCTGCTCAGTCTTTTGCAGCCTGTTTTGCAAAGCTCTTTACCCAGAATATGTGGTTGGTTTGTGAAGTTGTTTGGATTGGTTTTTGATGGTTTTTTATTCTTATCACTCCCTCTTGTCTTGATTGGAGCTTGAAACCTTTTTCAAAAATGTGAAATTGCCTTTTCTAGCTGCTTTTTTGTTAGGACAATTTTGAGTGTTTTTCTCTTTCTCCCTATCATTTCTTGGATTCTTATTTGCATTTTATTGTGTTCCTTGAATGCTTGATTGGTTGTAGAATCCTTGATGGTGTTCTTGTTTGTTAGAACAAGTTTCTCCTTGTTTTCTTTCATACCTCACTGCCTTGAGTACATGCTTTGTTTGTAGCCCTTTTGCTTCGTGTCTTTTGCGTCTGCATAGGACTCTTTCTCCTGATTGAAAGTAGTGTAGCTTTGAAGGTTTTGTATTCACTTTCTGTATACATCAGAATCAAACAAATAATATAGATTCATTCTTGTTTATGAGTAGTGAAACTATCTTGCATTTGACGTAGCGGAATTGCATGTTTTTTTTGGCATTTTTGGACATTGTGCATCTGGAATGATGAATGTTTTCTCCTTCCCATAGCATAGATTTCATCGAAATGAAAAGATTGAATCTTCATCTCTTTGCATAAATTTAGAGTTGGTCAAAACACCATATTGTCCGCACCATTTTCCTTTTGAGTAACAACAACCATAAAATAAAGCGCTTATAAAAATTGAATAGACATTTTTATATTTTCTGGTAGCAAACCTACATTAGATTAGTTGTAGGGCTTTGGAGTAGGTGTGAAAGATAAATTTCCAAAGATGAAAACAAACATAGGATATTGTGTTAGGGAGCAGTTGTTATAACCCTAAATTGCACCACACATGCTTTCCTAGCATCAGGCCAACTCATATCCCTTCTTTGCCAAAAAACTACTGAACACCTCTTCTAAAAACAACATTTTTAAAAGTACATGCTAGCAGGCCCACTACAGCCCGCGTGTATAAAAAAGTACACGCTAGCAGGCCCACTACAGCCCGCATGTACCTTCAGAATCACAAAAAAAAAAGGAAAGTTGCTGACGGGACAAAAAGCTATGGGTTAGTTAACTGAAACTCCCGGCCATGCATGGCTGAGAGTTCATCCAAAACCCTAGCTCCTTCTAACCTATAAAAGAAGGGGTAGGGGTACTATTTGGAGGAGGAAAATTATAGTGAAGAAACTCTTCCCATTTGTCGAATCCATTTGTTCCAACCCTTTAGCCTTTCCTCAAGCCTAAGGAGAATTAACGCAAAGTAGTTGGAGGACAAAAGAAGAGGAGGAGCCTAGGATCAAGATCAAGGAGCGGTGGCCGGTCTCGACTTCAAATTGTAAGTTGATTCATTTTGAAAATAATAAAAGAATACTTTTCCCGTCCCAATGCATGAGTTATATGTGGTTTGTGTAATTTGTGCTTAATTTCTAACCCTCAAGTAGAAAAGTAGCATGCATGCATGGTTGTTTGTTTTGATTGCAGGATAACTTTGGAAGAAGCGGCGCAAGGAAGCGGTCAAGAGCGCAACAAAGGATCTACACCAAACATCAGTAAAAAGGTTAGTAGTTCCTTTCCATGCATGTATCATGAAAAAGGGGTTTAAGTTTTGGGTGGTAGGTTAAAAGGTCATTTCTTTAAGGTCAAAATCTGCATGCAAGCCTAGCCCTAGCTTGCTAGTCCGTAGGGTATTATTTCCCAACAACAGAATTGGAGACTCCACTGGGGAAGATACTCTTTAGTGTTTTCAGATTTAGTTGAGTTTTTGGGTAGTTTAAGAGATTAGATTTTATGTTTCTTTGCCTGTCTTTTTTTTGTAAGGCCTGAGCTAGCAGGGAACCTGGTTCTTTATACCAGTTTTCCCTGACTATTTCTTGATGGCAATTTTTGGGACACACAGAGGTACACGCGGCCTGCAGAAGGCCTGCACGCATGTAACCCATGCCCTAATCTCTTGCAGCCCGTGTGTGAACGTTAGCTGTAGAGGTTTTAGTAGTGTGTAAGACTCAGAAAGATTGAGAGGCATTCCTCCTCTTCCCTGTCAAAATTATACATTCTCAGGGGGATTTTTGGATCCTGTCTGAGTCCTGCTGGTTCATAGTCTTGTCTCAGTTTTCTTTATTGCGTTTTGTTATTCCTTGCAATTATTTTTCTTTTCTGTTAAGAAGAAGCATCCAAGCCTTCAAGAGACCCTAGTGATCAATACCAGAGGCCTCTTCCTGGTCTGGACTGCCTGTGTTTCTTTTTGTCTGGTATTTTATACATACACACGGCCTGTGCAAGTGCATCTCGCAGGTACACGCGCTCTGTTGTAGCTCAGCACATGTTTGCACGCGTGTTGTTTCAGTGACAGAGGCGTGCTTGATAGGTTTCTTTTCAATCAAGGTGGGGCAGTCATCCCCTCCTGTGGTGAGAAGTGTTCCTCTCAGGTGTTTGAGCCCAGGGTTGAACAGTCAGTAGGTTAGGGCCTCTTACCCTTAGCTTGTTTTTTCTTAGTTGATAGTTGATAGAAAAGATTAAAAAATAAAATAAAAAAATTATGGTTTTTAGACAAGTGTAGGAGTCTATGCTTTCTTGATTGACATTGTGTATCTTTGCTCTGATTCCTTGCGATCTTCACTTTAAGCTAGAATTTTTATTTTTTTTCTTGGTTTTGGGCTTGTCGGCATTTTCCCTTTGTTGCTTCATTTAGCACTTAAATAAAAAATATATATTTCTTTTTCATTTTCTTATTTTTTGGAAGATTGTGTTTCTGCATCAATAGCTAGAAAGAAGTCTTTTGTTCATAAGTTTTTGCAGTGCATTTAGAGCATAAGTAGCTCATAGTCGAGAAAAATTCCTTTATGTTTGCTGCATGAAATCTTAGAAAAATTGAAAAGAAAAGAAGTCTTTCTTGTGTGAAAAGTTGTTGATTTTTGTATTTAGTAAAAGCATTTTGTTTCCAGTTTTTTTCATTTTTTTTTTGCTTTGAGTCTTTACACATCATCAGTTTCACCTTCATACCCGTGACGTAAAAAAAAAAGCCCACAAAAGCAACGCTAATTTAAAATCTATTAGACTTTTTGTTTGTAGGGTTCATACACTAGTTCAGGACTAGGGCCTTGGATTAGGTTGGAGAGGTAACTCTCCAAGGCCACTCAAAACCAAACATTGGAGTCTGTGATAGGGAGTGTAGAAGTCCAGTTTCATGGAATTTATCTGGGACCCCCCTCTAACAAAGGGGATAAACACGAGGTCACGTGAGGAAAGGTAGTGGAGATAACCCCTCCAAAGCCGGACCAAGCGTAGTGGAGAACACGTATCGAGGATTTGTTTTGGGATTCCGTCGTTTGCATTTGCCACGGGGCTTCGTGGGTCTCGAATCCGTTCGAGGTCCTCAGTTATCTTTCGGACCATTTTCTCTCGATACCCTTGACAGGTTTCGAGCTTGATACCCTGCTCATTGTGGTCTACCCGACTATCGACTGTACCCGCCTGGTGACTGTTCGCGTGTTGGCAAACTAGTTGCCAATCTTCTTTAGGGACATACACAGGTGACTGTGGGGGTATACCGTGGTACCTAGGACAGACATTGGGCCACGCTTTATAGAGTATACCTGGAGGGTGCTTCCATTTTTGAGTTGCACTTGCACCGGTAAGTTGCTCTAGTGTTGGTTGTTGTAACTATTCTTCAAAATAGTTAGTGATTGCTTGTCTTATCTTTTAGGGGATTCTTTTTTAGTGTGTGTTACTGTTTGAACGTGTAGAATACCTTAGCGTGTCTTGGATATTCTCACACAGTGGAGGATCCCGAGCTCCACCGGTCACGAAGGCTTCTGGGCTTGCCGCCAGTTATACTGGAGCCACCCCCGCAACCATTAAGGCGGAAGCTAGACCAACAAGTGTCTTTCGAAGCAACTAGGTTACAAACCATTGTGCCCGAACAACTCATGGAGGAATCAACCGCCAATCTTGGTTCGGTTGAAACCCCAACCACTGATACTTGGCCATCGGTTATTGTACCAATCCAATTTTACGAACGCCTGTCAGTGCCTCACACAATGATGGAGCCAAACGTTGTTACTTCCTCTGGGAGTTCTTCCATTCCCACCACCATTGCTACCACAGGAGAATCATCTCCTAACTTGCCGTCATTGGTCTGGGCCACCATGGTCTTGGCCACAACTACGTCGCACAGTGGATCGATCCCATCTATCGCGACAACCACAAATCCATTTACACCTAGTGCAACAGGCCCTCCGTTCTCATATGGTATGCCTAGTTCAAGCACAAGTCCTGCACTCACTCACTCCACTTTACAGACTTTGGGTCTGGGGGCAGGGAGCTCTACCACTTGTCTGCAAGGTCAACTTGGGGGAATTCCTATCCCTTTTAACGCCTTTCCTTATGCTGGAGGTCATATCTCTTCTTCGTCCCCTTTGCTTGGTGGTCTGCATCAGCAGTCCGCTGGGCAGCCTACACACACGAGTTCATTTGGAGCCGGGAGTCAAGGAACACCTGCGCAAACTATGTCGGTCAGTTCGTCACCATTTGTTTGGAATGGGACATTTGGTAACAACACTTTCGCATCCACTGCTTTCCCATCTGGTGGCACTCCCATTTTTGGACAGTCTACTCCAGCTCAGGGTACTATTCCTGCGCCGGGGACACATATAGCACGACTTTGGAACTCAGGTCAAGGATCCGTTCCCTCCTCTGGAATGTTGTTCTGGGGTAATTCTTTCCACAGTCAATGGAACCCTGGATAGACTTCTATGCCTCTCCCATCAGGACCGACATGGGGTAATCATTCCCAAAGTCCATCACACACGATGAATATGCAACATCGTATGTCCTTTATGGGGAATCAGCCAATGATGTCTCCACAGATGCAAAATCCTTACGCTGGTCAGGGCCATGGTTTCTACCAGAATCTGGGCCAGCAACCAAACTTTTCCTGGCAACCTGGTGCCAGTCAAACTCCAGGACCCTTTTTCCCAGGCTATCAGCAGCAACCCAAACTACCATTCCTGGTGATGCTACACTTGCCAGATTTGACACAGTTGTTAAATGATCCTATCTGTCAATATCCACATTGGCCTCCTATGCCAACGAAGTTGCCTTCAGACATTCCAAAGTTCGAGGACAAGCCTAACGAAGATCCAAGTGATCATGAGACTACTTTCCATCTTTGTTGATTATTTAATTCATTGAAAGATGACTCCATCCAGTTGCGATTGTTTCAATGCACTCTTATCGAGAGTGCCACGAAATGGTAGATCAAGCTTGATCACTCAAGATACTCTTCTTTTGGTGAATTGGCAATGGCTTTCCTTAACCATTTCCAGTTACCTGTGAGATACGACGCGGGCACAAAGCTGCTTTCCAATTTCGAACAGACGACAGTGGACCATATCTCTGATCATATCTGAGAGTGGAGACATCGAAAGAGTCTAATCAAAGTACCAGTCCCACCAACATTCCTGCTTGAGTGGTTCCTCAAGTCTTTAGTCCCACAATTATCCAAAGACATCACGACTTCAGGAGTTTTCTCCGAAGAAGATGCCATCATGAGGGCTCAACAGTTTGAGCTCATCTATTCTCAGTCTGGTTTATTATACAACATCCTACTCGATGCACCACGATCGATACTAGATAAAACTAGACAGAGAGCTGGACCACATGCCGATGGTATTGTTGGCTCAGTGCAAACCAATCCCGCTGAGCAATTGAAAAATCAATTGAAAGAGTTATCTATACAACACTCAGCAGCTAGCCAGACTATTGCTTTGGCTGCTCCTCCTACCCAAATGTTGGAAGTACACTCTGTGTAGACGACTAACCCAAAGGCCACCTAGCAGCCTGAAGGGAAGAAAAAACAACGAAAAAAGGGTAAGGGGGATAAAAAACCCACTGATAATGCTGGTGAGGGCACCACGGAAAAACGGAAGGCGAGGTATCCATGCAATTTATGTGCGGAAGACCACCCGACCCATCTATGTCATCGACTTGTAGAGGCCCAGAAGTTTGTCACATAGCAACAACAAGTCATGTTGACTAATCCCTTTTAGCATGGGAAGAATTTAACTCAAGCCTCTACAAGTGTCGAAGGGGGCAGCCAAGAAACTTTCCCTCCTCCAAACAATCCCTCATCCGCGAATGTATATATGGTTAGGGGTGATGATTTAATAACGACTAGAGCACATGACTATAGTAAACCAAGCGCCTCTAAGAAGGGAAAAGAAACTGAGATCCCATCTCTTCCTCTACAGATCGAGAAGAAGTTGGGTGAAACAATGACACGCATTCCAAAGGGTGCATTTAAGAAAGCTTCTCACAACCCAAACGCAAGGGCCACCCAGAATTACTTTGTGGTGGAAGATTTATCACAAACCCCTTGTGTGATGTCTGCTTTGGAGGTCCTCCAAAGCTGCCCTGCTCAGAGGAAAGCCTTGTTAACTGCTTTAGGCTCTACTGAGACATGTAACCTGGGTACCATTGTGCTATATACAACCGATTTAAAACCTCATCTGCCTTACCACGTAGCGTTTCAGATAGTAGTGGATCATCCCACGAAAATTTTTACACACAATATATTTCACACGGTGGTTGATGAGGGCACCTCGACATGCGTTATGTCGTTAGCATGTTGGAAGGCCATTGGTCAGCCTTCTTTGTCTCCATCACCTACTCTCCTCACGGCGTTCGACGGTCGTTCTTTCCGACCGCATGACATCATTCCTTCTTTCCCTGTATAGTTAGGAGGGAAGACCGTGTGCGTCGAAGTAGAGGTAGTCGATGCTCCCCTCGACTATAACCTCTTGTTAGGTCAGAGTTGGACTTATGCTATGCAAGTTGTGGTTGCTACAGTTTTCCGAGTCTTGTTGTTTCCACACGAGGGTTGGATAGTGACCATTGATCAATTGTCCTTCTCTAGACATGACCCAGCTTTGGGGGCATCCACGGTTCCCATGATTGATAATCCTCAGCCCAATGTCGTTAACGTAGGAGTTGGTTTGTGCCCATCCTTGATGGGTACCTTTGATTACCCACCTCCTCATGATGATGTCAAGTTTATATCTAATCACCACAAGGCTAAGATTTTTCACATTTCGTCGTTCTGCACGAATTACTTTGCGGATCCGTGGATTCTTCCTTCCCCATCAGCCACGATGGATGAGACAGGGCACTCCGACATGTCCATGTCCTTGTCAGCCGCTGAAGTAGTGTACTCTTTAGTCCAACAAGCTTCATCTAACTCTGATCCGACTCTCGTGCAAGATTTGGATCCACTTCTCGAGCCTATTTGGGCTCAGGCTTCTCTTTCTACCACCAATTCGTTAGACTTAGTCGTGCCTTCTGACGAAGCAGTAATCGAAGAAATGACAGTCTAGACAAACCTTGGGAGGATCTTCATCACAGATCATATTTCCTCCCAAATTTAAGCCGAATCAAAGCAGGAGAATTCACCATGATTATGACTGGAGATAGGTCTTGTCATACTAACCCCTTAGCTACACACAAGATCTATGCTAAGGGAAATATGGAAACCATTACTGAAACGATACCTATCAATATCTCCAAAACCCCTGGCGTCATAGACAATGTTTTCATCGGAGCATACAACTCCCCCGAGGAGATGCTAGGCATCGACCCACAAAGAGTCTATCATGAGCTAACTTTGTTGTTTTTCAATCTCACTTTGAGATCCGAAAGCAACATCCAGTGAGACTGCATTTATGATTTTCGATCTCGTCTAGATTAACTAAGAAAAGTAACCATTGTGGAGTCTTCTTTGAGCCATTTTCAGACTCCTTAAAGATGAAAAGATTGTCGAGTGACCTTGTTTCTTCACACTCGTTAAATTGGTCCAGAAGAACATTCCTTCAATGGGTCTCCTTTTAAGCCCTTTTCAGACCCTCTAAACATGAAAATATTGCCGAGCGATCTTGTGACCTTTCACGCTCATTAAACTAAAATTTGAAGTCATGTCTGTTCGGCGGTAGTTTACCCCTTTTTCGGTCCATACGGTCAACTGTATGAACAGAGGTATACTCTATTGAATTCCCATTCTTTAGAAGAGTATTCTCAGGTATAATTTTATTCCTTTTTCAGGCCCGAGGAACTAAATTTACGAAAAAGAAACCCCCCCGGAGTCCATAGTTAATCTCTTTTCAGACTCCCTAAAATTGAAAAGATTGTCGAGTGACCTTATTCTTTCACACTCGTTAAATTGGTCCAGAAGAATATTCCTGACGGAGTCCATAGTTAAGATTTTTTCAGACTCCTTAAAAGTGAAAAAATCATCGAGTGATCTTGTCCTTGTCACACTCATTAAAATGGTTTTGAATTGACGTCTAATCGGTGCTAGTTTATCCCTTTTTCGAACCGACTAGACTATTGACGAAAAAGGTACCCCAATGGAGTTTCCTTTAATGCTTTTTCAGACTCTCTAAATATGAACAACCACCGAGCTTCCCTTCTCTGGGCTTGTTAAACTTACATCGAAGGATGTTACCACTGTGTGTTCTATCAACCGCATTTGCATACCTTACCCATCAGCCTTGTAACAGTTTGCTTTTGAGTCTTAACACCTTTGGCCGCTGGAGGATTTTTCCCGAGTATAATTTCACCAGAACATCAGTCTTGTCCTTGTGCCTTGAGCTTGTATGTTTGCAGTACTCGTTCCTCCATTGTAATGTAATATTCCTTTATTCTTTTTCAAAATCATCAAAAAGAACAAAAAAAAAAAATCAAATATACCCCAAAAAGAGGATGGGAAAAGTATTTTCTTTATTGGCAGCATAATGAGTCGCCCTTGGATAAAGTACATCTGTCCGTTTGATTATCAGACTATGGGATGTAGTACAACCTTAGGAAGCTTTTCTCGCTATATAGAGTTGTGTCCTCCACCGTTTGGTTACTCTTCCAAACATATGGAGAGTTTGCGCTGCCTCCTGCTTCGTAGACTTATGATTAACAGATATGCTGCATGAGTCTTATCACTTGTCATGCTATTGTCCAAGGGAAGTTTGTCACTAAGCCTGAGTCAGCCCATCTGCAATATGCCTCTTGTCTTCATACCCAGCCATCCTGAATGTCCAATCAAGTCCTTGTTTGAAATCACTGAAGCCTTCAGTCCGATCATCAAGATTATCAAGTCCATAACCGACGAGCTATCGAAGACCTCTGGGTAGTGTAGTCGTACACTCATATTACACTCCTACCTGAGTTTAGAAGATTTTGAAGTTGTTTATTGAGCTCTGAAGTACAACCATCGGGCCGAATCAGCTTCTGGGAGATGGATACTCTATATGTATATCTTTCTGATTTCGAGATGTAGCTCCACTGTGTATTATTCACGGCTACTCTTTATAGTTATTTGACATGGATGTACAGAGTATTTGATTGGTAGCCATGGTTCTATTTTATCCCGAGCATGGGTATGCCCGCCTTGGTGAGAAATTTTTTATTTTGCAGATGGAACCTCTTGGTTCCTGATCCTTGGGCTCACTCATTCAGCACATCAGTAAATATTGGTAAAAGATTGGTAATGTATTTCGGCCATCAGATGCTCTTCTGACCTCACACATTAGGGGGCATCTGTTATAACCCTAAATTGAACCACACATGCTTACCTAGCATTAGGCCAACTCATATCCCTTCTTTGCCAAAAAAACTACCGAACAACTCTTCTAAAAACTCCATTTTTAAAAGTACACGCTAGCAGGCCCACTACAGCCCGCGTGTACCTTCAAAATCACAAAAAAAAGGAAAGTTGTCGACGGGACAAAAAGCTATGGGTCAGTTAACTAAAACTCCCGGCCATGCATGGCCAAGAGTTCATCCAAAACCCTAGCTCCTTCTAACCTATAAAAGAAGGGGTAGGGGTACTATTTGGAGGAGGAAAATTATAGCAAAGAAAATCTGCCCATTTGCCGAATCCATTTGTCCCAACCCTTTAGCCTTTCCTCAAGCCTAAGGAGAATTAACGCAAAGTAGTCGGAGGAAAAAAGAAGAGGAGGAGCCCAGGATCAGGATCAAGGAGCGGTGGCCGGTCTCGACTTATTATTGTAAGTTGATTCATTTTGAAGATAATATGCATGAGTTATATGTGGTTTGTGTAATTTATGCTTAATTTCTAACCCTCAATTAGAAAAGTAGCATGCATGCGTAGTTGTTTGTTTTGATTGCAGGATTACTTTGGAAGGAGCAGCGCAAGCAAGCGGTCAAAAGCGCAATGGAGGATCTACACCAAACATCATTAAAAAGGTTAGTAGTTCCTTTCCATGCATGTATCGTGAAAGAGGGGTTTAAGTTTTGGGTGTTAGGTTAAAAGGTCATTTCTTTACAGTCAAAATCTGCATGCAAGCCTAGCCCTAGTTTGCTAGTCCGTAGGGTATTATTTCCCAACAACAGCGGTGAAATCCATTTGCTACATTTTGTCCTATGAAGCCCTTCTCACACAAGGGTCAAAATTGAGGTCGCATTAAGACTGACAGAGTTACTCACCCTACTTTGTTAGTATTGGTGTATAGATTGCACGTATTATGGGGGTCTCTTGAAGGTATACCCACAATGATGAGTGGAATCCTTTCAAGTTGATTTTGGGCTAGATACCCTGCCTTTGCGTGTGGATCGGACTGTCGATTGTTTCCCCAGGCATCACTGTTGTAGTTGGTAACCTTAGTGACCTATCTCTTTAGGGTCTTTACACAAGGTGATTGTGGAGGGGCCAGTATTCACGGTACCTAGAATCAATGTTGGCCAAACTCACTCAAGCTCCTTGGAGGGTAAATCCACAATTACTGCATGGAAGCTTACACCAAGGTGTAAGTCCGTTAAGCAGGTCGTCAACGTAACTTTTCCACCCGCTCTATCTCAGCCCCTTCTTAATTTGTTCCCGCGATGTTGGATTTCATCACCAACTAGTGTGCTCATTGTGAGAAGTTTTTGTTTGCTTGCTTGCTTACAATATTTTTAGCGTGTGTTGTTTGTTCTCCCTAGTAGAATCTAGGTTGGAAATTTATTTTTCATGGAGTTAGTTCCTGGAATGACCAATGAAGGAACCCCTGATCTAGGGGAACCTTTTGTTTTTCCTTCTTATGGAAAAATTGGTCCTCCTCACATCGTTACTTTTATCCTTCCAGGTCTCACAATTGGATTACCGGTATGGTTTTTTTCCACTCAGGTAGTTCCGAATGCAGTTAGTGCTTCATTTGTAAGCACTACCCCCCAAGAGCATCAACCTCGTGTTGATCCTTCACCTTCTTCACCAGTGAGATCTTCTTCACCTCCTTCACTTGCAAGGTCTTCTTCCATTTCATCATCTTCATCGAGTGAAATATCTAAAGCTAGTAAATCAGTGGATAAGAAGAAGAAGAAATGAAAGAATAAGAAGAAGAAAAATAAACAAGGGTCCAAACTTCCAACCACTGCCGAAAATGTTGGAAAGACACTAGTTATTGTTAATCGTGCTAGGAGTGTTGATGATGCCAAGATGACCCAAACAACTCGTAAGCCCAAGTACCCTTGCAGGCTCTGTAAGGGTAGCCATATTCTTAAGGATTTCCCTGGTCTATCCAAAGTTATAGAGGCATGGTCTACACAACCTCGCCAACCCATGTCGTCAACCTCTGAACAACATGTTGATGACCTCCCGTCAACTAGTAAATATACCATTGGGAAGAAGAAAAGTAGAGTCAAGTTCCCATGTATGTTATGCAAAGGGAGTCATCTAACTCACCTTTTCCCTCGTATGGACGAAGCTTCGAAATTACTAGAAGACATGACTGTTTCATAGCCTAAATTTCCAACTACTTATCGCAAGCTCACTCTTAACCCACCTGTAGTTGATGAAATGATCAATCTGGTACCTTCGTCAATCAATTTGGTTGATCATGCAGTCAATATGGTCACATCCTTGGTTGAACCAGTTGACAAAGTGGTTGATCCGATCCCATCCTCGGTCATTCCCACTCTCCCGTTATAGAGTGAAATCCAAGTGGTTGATCCAATCCCATCCTTGGTCAGTCCCACTCTCCCTTCAGAGAGTGAAACCCAAGCGGTCGATCCGTTTCCACCTGTCGACCCTAATCTCCCTTTGGAGAATAAAACCCAAGTGGTCAATTTGACGTCATTATCAGTCGATCCTACTCTCCCAATAGAGAGTAAACCCGATGCTACCCACATTTTTCTCGTTGATACAGAATCTACCATGTTGGGGGGCATTCCTCCTTCTCCCGTGGAACCCCCTCCAAGTAATGAGGCCATCCTTTTTTATTGGGGTGTGCTAACTGGACCTCATCTTCCCTCTCACATTCCTTTCCAGATTACAGTATAGATTTGTGGTCAGGACTTTCCTCAGACACTGATAGATGAAGGTGCATTCGTTAGTATTTTGTCCTCTATTGCTTGGAAAGATTTGGTTTGTCCTTGTTGGTTACGCAGAATATGTTATCTTTTAACAGAAGAACCAGTCAACCTTTAGGGAACCTTCCTCAGTTTCTCATAACTTTGGGAGGGAAAACTGTCTTTATTGATGTCATGGTAGTCCAAGACCCCTTGGATTTCGCTTTACTCCTTGGGCGGGATTATGTCTATGCCATGAAAGCTATTGTGTCCACTCTTTTTCATATGATATATTTCCCTCACAATGGAAGAATTGTGACTATTGATCAACTTTCATTCATTGGTCCTGAATGGATTACCTCCCTAAATGGTTCTTATATGAAAATAGTATCGCCCCCGTCGCATTTCAATTATGTGGCGTTGTCTCCCATGACTTCAACTCCTGATGATTTAGATCCAGTAGTTTACATGGTGATCTCTTCAATAGGGCTATTAGAGCCAGATCTCCCTACCCTTATCGAGATCGTCGACATGTATTCCTTCCAGAGTGCTTCTCTTCCATCTAGTGAAGATCTCTTGGAAGACATGATCGATGTTTGTCCCTTGACATGTATTCCTTCTAGGGCATTATCCTCTTGGAAGCCATGATCAAGCCGAGGTCACAAGCATAGTTTCTCTTCTCCATGGAAAGCTCGTTAAAAAATGAAACAAAGGTCATGAGCATAGTTTCTCTTCTCTGCAACAAGCTCGTTAAAAAATGAAACAATCACCTCTCCCTTCAAGTCATTTCTTTAGCTATATATTGTAGATAACGAGTCAAGTATTTCGTTAGGTCTCGTATTTGAACCTTCATTTCATCCACCCTTATCCGTTTTCTCTATCTAGTACAGAAATTAGTGACAACCTCAAAGTTGGTGAATGAATTGAAGCTTGGGGGGCATGTCTCCAGCCTTTGATTATCATTATGGAGTTATTTCACTAGATTTTCAAGCTAGGGGAAGGGTACCAACCATCCAGGTGTATCGCTACCTTTGGAATTTACAAGCATAAGTTTAATTTTGTTTCAAGCTTGTGTAAAAATGAAACCAACATCGATGTTAGTCTTTTTTTTTTCTCGTGCTCGCAAATACATGAGAATGTAACCGAGTATACTTTTATCACTTTTTCAGACTCGTAATGGTTATACGAAAAAGGAACCCCCTAGAGTCTCCTTTAAACTCTTTTCAAACTCTCTAAACATGAAAATATTGTTGAGTGATCTTGCTTCCTTTCCCACTCGTTAAACGGTTTGAAAGGGTGTCTTTTGAGTGATAATTTATCTCTTTTTCAGCCTCACGAGACTAAAATTATGAAAAAGGACAACACTGGAGTCATCTTTAAGTTCTTTTCAGAGTCTCTAAACATGAAAAATCACCGATTTTACCTTCTCTGGACTCGTTAAACAATCATACATTGAAGATCCCATATGGGACCGAACCCTTACTTCTTCCAGTTCATTTAAAAAGGAAGAGAGACTTACTGAAGGTGAGTTATATCGAGCATGTGTTATCCTCCTCAAGCTTGTTAAATTAAAAGGAGGTACTCATCTATCTGGATGGGGGAAAAATTGAAGGAAGCAAGCCAAGCAGTTTTTGAAAACATCACCAGTCACTCTTACGGTTTCCCTTGAACACGACACTTTGTCTTTGCACACATTTTAATCCGCTGAACCTCTACATTGAACCAATCCTCTGAGTTTTCTTACTCCTTTGGGTCACCCGATGAAAGTCACAGTATCCACTGCATTATCATGTTTTGGTCCATGTCATGTTTCTGTTGATGTGACTCAGTGTTCAAGGAAAGTATCTGCCTCGAGAGTCAACCATCACAAATTGCCTGTTTCAATACCCGTGTCAGTCCATATTCATTTGATCCACCAATTTACATCTCTATGTCAGTTTCGTGTTGTTGATGGGGGAATACATCAAGGCCCTCCTTTGATGAGTCGGTTCCTGTCGACTTCAACACATTACCCAGGAACTAGACTTAGAAACCAGTTAGTACCTTGGGACCTGCATGCCTTAATGGTAGGCCTCCTCGCATCCACCAGTGGGTTTACATCATTGACCTCTGATCAGATGATTCCACGGATGTTCAACTTCAGCTCATCTATTCACATTCGCTGGAATGTACTAGGGTACCTTGGGAATCATTGACATCAATGGTGATTTCCCTCGCACTTGTTAACGGTTTAACTCATTGACCGGTAATCAAGTGGTTTCTGCCATGTTCGACATCAGGACATATATTCACATGGTTAGATTCGTACAACATCAGGATTGGTAAAAAGACCCTGGGTTGAGTGATCACTCTAATATGTACTTTGTCCAGGTTGCGATGGAGTTTCTCTTGAACATTGACACATATGTTGTCACATAGATCCACTTTGTATTGGTCTGGGGCTATGTCTTGTCGTCTCATAGATCCACAGTGTATTTTTCGTGGCTACAATCAGTTCATGTCATGGAAGTATAGATCCACATTGTATCTTCGGTGGATATACATTTTTGTCAATATAATTATGGATCTGCAGTGTATCTTATGGTGGCCATACCTTGAAAGTATTTATCACTCAAGCATAGGTATGCTTGCCTTGAGTTTGAAATATGTCATAATATTTGTTTTATGGTTGTGTGCAGCTTCTACCAGGTTCTTTGAGTCCATACCCTTGCTCCAAAAAGTCTACAAAGTACTTCAGTCATCAGTTTCTGTCTTCTAACTTCGCACTTTGGCAGAAATCTGTTACACATCAAAATTACTCACTTCAATGATGACCTATTTTCATTGTTACAAGTGTCGCAAGTGTTGCATTTTGGCCGCAAGTGTCACAAGTGTCACAAACATCATACTTCCACCTTTCCTATGTCGTGTCTCTAACGACATCATAGGGACACTTAATACACCTTCAAATACTGGTTTAAGAAGGAGAAACCATTTGATAAAGAGTACAAAGATTTTTCCATGAAGATAACCACTTAAAAATCATTTTTGGAGGGAAGCGCTCCCCTACCCACTATCAGGGAGTGCCAACGCTCCCTACCCTTCTTTAGGGGAGCGTTGAAATTCTCTGTGCACCCTTTTGGGGAGCGCTAGCTTGTTTCAACAAATTTTGGGTTGTTGAGGAAAATCAGGGATAAATCCCCCTCATCTCTAGAGTTGGTTGGATTTGAATATGAGGTCAAGGCTACATCTTTGGGAGGATCTACAACTGATGGAGAAGGATCCTCAACCTATCCCATGAATCTCTAAGGTGGTTGGGTCTCTCCAAGCTTATATAAGGAGGCCTACTCATGGTGAAAGGGAGATAGAGGTTGAGGCATCAAACTTATGATCTCATAAGAGAGATATCAGTGAAGCATAATCATTTTGTGTGTGTATTATTTGAGCAAAGGGTTGGACAAGGAGAGATGGGAGAGGCTGCTGCACCTTCATCAAAGGTCTATAAGTATATCTATTGTTCTCATTAATATATATATGTGCTTGGCCTGTTTCTTTCAAGGTTGTGTTTATTCTACATGAACTTGTCTCTATTAGATAGATCGGGTTTCAAGCTAATCTTAGTAGAATAGGAAGCTTGTTCTGTCTTTGATTGGATTGTAGGACTTGTTGAAGATCTTAGGGATCAAAGATCAACTCAAACTGTGTGAGGACAAACACCGTTAAAAAGGTACATCTTCTTCCTCTTATCTATACATTAGTTTAGCTAGGTTTAAAAGGATGTCAGTGACCAATGTTAGCACCTTTCTGTCTTGGTCTTAGGAATCTAGAGCCCAAGAGAGAATTCACTTGTCCACAGGGGGATTTCTCTGTAACACATATAGTTTTAAACAACATCTAACCTTACTCTTCTAAATAAAACTAGATTCTACTCCATTGTAGTTTAACCTCTTATCTAGAGGATGTTTTTCCTTGAAGGTGGAAAAACCTATCATAACTTAGTTGTCAACTAGCAGTGAGGAAAACAGTCACTCATCATCATTATTCAAGTAAAACCATGCCACCTAAAATAACCCGTTGGTGGTGCGTAAAGGGGGACTTCCACTCTTGCAAGATGCTTTTAGGTCTCAGACCATTAACTTGTTTCCTTATGTCTGAGGAATACTATCTCTTAACCAATCAGAAGCAATTTTAGGTCTTACTCTAGAACCCATGTTTAATACTATGATATAATTTTATTTAATTTTATAATTCAATTATTTTTTAAAATATTTTAAATTAGAAAAATTATAATTATCTTGACACTTTTATTTTTATTATATTTACATATTAAAATTTACATTTTGAAAAATATTTAATAATTTTTCTATCAATATTATAATATTATATATTAATTTTAAAGAAAAACAAGACATCATTATTATTATATTTTCAATAAAAAATATAAATAATCATAAATTTTATATTGAAATTAATAATATATAATTTGATCCACATGGACATTGCTATCCACCACCTATTCCACTAGCTCAAACTACAGTTTCCATCTTGGCAGTTTTTCTACAGTTTTTCGGTCCCAAACTTCTAAGGTTGTTTTGAGGCTCTAAACGATGTTTTTCTGACTTGGAAGCACTCAATATATCCTTCTTAGGACGTATTGGGTCATTCAAAGTGTGTACTCCTTGGCTAAGCCTTTCCGACGGGGTACTGAACACTCCAAGAGAATATCGCATGCAAAATGTGTGCCCTCGATAAGTTGATGTATCAACTACCCCCATTGGGGCCCACAAACCTTTTGGTGTTTAATCTTTTGAGGTTAGGGTTTTGGATGTTTAGGTTTTTCTCATTTATGATTTATGTTAAAAATTCCTTTGGATCCTCATTGTATTCAACTTCTTATGAATGAGTGTAGCCGACACATCTCTCTTCAGAGATAAGCTTCCACCATTCTAGCTAGCTTGTGTGCTTTGCATTTTACAGTCTTTTGTATTCCAGGTAGTCATTAATAGAATTTGAGTTTTACTATATTACTCCGTTCCTTGCGATATCTCTGTGCATTTCCTTGTTATATCTATGTTATTTTTCTTCCTTCATGTCATTCTCAAAATAATCTAGATCAATGGTATCAAAGTAGTTTTCTCGTCGTTCTTAGTGCATTTCCCCGACGAGGTCAGGGTATAGAGAGTTGGGTCTTGAGCTTGTTTGTATCGAGGACAAATAATATCGCATTCTCAAGAAACCTACCATGGTGAAATAAAAGAGGGATGCTAGAATATGATATTGTATCAAACTGTTCCTCGAGGAAACCCTTGTGTGATGGATGAATGAGATGATGGATAATTTCTCTTAGATCCTTCAACTACTGCCAACAAAAATGGAGGCACCTTCAACCAACAGTCACTTCGGAGGTGAGACGCCCTTTAAGGTACAAGTTAAATTTAATATTCCTTTATCTAAAGGTCAGATAGACACTGATGCTTTGATATTCCAACAATGAAAAAATCACCTTCGTGCTCCTTAAGGCCCTTCCCCAAGCTCATTAAGGATGAGTCTACAATTTTTGGGCCAAGACCCACTTGGGAGGATTTTTCTGATGCCCTCAAGATGCAATACTACCCTGTTGGAAACTATGATGACCAATATATGAGATGGAAAAATATGCATGAGGAGAGAGACCAAACAGTGCTAGAGTACACCAACATCTTCCATACTTTTCACACAAAGTTGGGTATTAAAGACTTCGAATGACACCTGGTTTTAAAGTATCGCAATGGCCTACACAAGTACATCAAACATAATTAGAGTTCTTCGACATCTCCTCACTGAGATATGTTTACCGATATGATGTCAATATTGAGTAGAAGTTCAAGAAAAAGAATAAGTGATATTTCAGTTTTTCAAACCTGTCGCAATAGAATCACAGTAAGGGTGGCCCTAAATCCTAGGACAAAGGAAAAATTAAGGATGGCTAGTCCCAAGACAACTAGTCGAAGCCACCAACAAATAAGGGTAATGGGAAGTTGAAGAAGGACACTAGAAAGGGGTGTGAGTTCCACAAAATCCCTTGGCACAAAACTGATGAATGTTGCTCCAAACAATCATTGTTGGCTAAGACGAAAGACTCATGGTCGGATGTTGAATCAGAATTTGATTTAGAACCAAAAAAGGAAAAAATGATCATTGATGCAGAACCCAGTGTCACCATCACTACCACAAAATTCTAGCCAGAGGAACCATAGGATCGTGAAGAAGAGGAGTGCATCTTCCACTCATAGATGTGGATGAAGGGGACCCCATTTCATTTCATTATTGATAATGGTAGCTAGAAGAAATTAATATCAGTAGAGGTCATCAAGAGGTTGAACTTGACAATGACGCTGCATCCTCAACCTTACACCATCAGTTGGCTCAGCCAAGGATGGGACATCCGTGTCAACCAACAATGGCGCCTTCACTATGACATCAAACCCTTCAAAGACAAGGTATTATGTGATGTTTCCCCACTTGAAGTTTATGATGTTTTGTTAGGACATCCATCTATGTGGAAGAATCATCTTGTTTATGAATCTAGGGCCCGTAGTGTCATTATTTCTTTGGGATTAACTCTATAGGGTACCAGAGGAAATACCAACTACTGTAGTCTCTTTTATCTCCATGAAGTAGTGCAGAAAGGTGGTTTCTTAGACTGATATATTTTTCCTCTTTATGGCTAGGTCAAAAGGTGAATGAAAGGTCACTGTAACCACCAAAACCTCTACATAGGGTCCCTCTACACGACAACAATAAGTGGACAAGAGAATAGAAGAGCACAAAGACATATTTTCCTCACCTTGTTAGGATCCATTCTTAACCCCTAATAGTTAGTCATTAGTTAGTTGTCATTGTAATAAGTGGTCAATCCTCATTATTATCAGGACCACAAGTAGCTAGAAGGTTGGTTAGTAGAATGTTATAAATTAGTTATGGTATTGGCCCTTGGTATTGGCCCATGGTATTTTTGGTTGTGAAATATATTTAAAAGAATGCATCTCTCCATTGTAAGTGGTTGAGTATTATTGTAAGAGATCTCTTATCATTTGGAGGTTTCCCCCTTGAAGAGGCAAGTGAACTAAGCTTTTTGTGATATCAATATTGTATTTATGCTCTATATTTGATGTTCTTGTTACTTGCACAATATATTTTCTTATTCTGTTAATTGTTCTAGGTATATCACAAGTGGTATCAAAGAACTTTCCTGGGTAGGAAGTGTGCGTGAAAATGTTTTTCCAGGTTAGTGACATGTTCTAGTGTCAATAAACCATAAATATCTGTCATTCAACACACAAATCCACTGTTGGGGAAGCATACACGTAGGAAATACAAGTGGTTTTTAAGTGCACATACGTTTTCCACCCTTGTAACCCATGTTGGTACCCCTTTGAGTGGTAGTGCATTAGATAGAACCAGTGCACAGACTTTCCCTAGGCATATTGGAACCCTCCTAGCTTAATTGATTAACCACGTGATTGTTATAGTGTCACCGAGAACAACACTCGGGAAGATACTCTCTATGTAACATCCCTGTTTCCCCCAGTTTGTAATTAATCATAAAATAGGAATTACCATGCTAAGGCATGTGGACAATGTAAATGTATTATTGTTTGAGTTTCCAATAACTGACTGTGGGGGTGTTAGTGATATTTCTTGTAAGGGGGCTATAATGCAAAAGAATGGGTTAAAAACCCACTTGTCCTAAGTTTTGGGTAATAATGCGCCCGTGGTAAGCAATGTGCAAGTTCAAGCGGCCGCGATTCATGCGCTCAGATCAACGGCGCATAGTGAATTCCGGACCCCCCATGCCTTTCTATCTTTAAGCGGGGGGGGGGGATTCGAAATCGCGGGTGCACCTCTCCAACGGTCCAGATCAGCACGCCCGGATCAACGGCGATAAAGACCATTCCGAACCCCCCCTGCCTTTCTACCTTTAAGAGGGGGGGGTCTGGAATCGAGCGAGCAGCTTCCGATGGCTGAGATTATAGCGCTCGGATCAACGACGCTTAGACAACCCCATCCCTCCCAGTCGCTCTGTGTTTAGCCAGCATGGGCCCTCCTCCCGTCTTGTCACCTTCCAGGCCTACCATCGCGTGTCACCCGTCTTCCTCCCACCGAATTATGCCTGACACGTCCACTCCCCTGTGCACTCTACTTATTCCCTCTTTCCATGTGTCATCCTCTGCCACCTCTTTCACACCTCATCTCTCCTTACTTCACCCCTGCGGTTGTGACCCTATCACTCCGTTGTCAAACCCCACCTTCCTCACTATCCTCCATATCCACCTTTCAAGCCATTCAGTTAGTCCAGGTGGCAGCGTGAGGGGTGTTCCACATCCTGAAGTGCTGAGTTGGCCGAGTCGTTCTCAATCCCAATGAAGCAGTTATTGAAGCAGTTGGTGGTGGTTAGACATCGCCTCCGCCATAATGAGAGAGTCCGGCAATGAATTAAAGGCACGTCGATTCGCCATTGGAACTGTCAAAGAATTAAGATTACGTCTGACATAAGTTGCACGATCCTTCAGATGTTGACTGTCAGAAGCCATGCAGATGCAAAGCTTTCAATGCAGTGTCTTGATTTCGTTGTTGTTGTTGTTTTGAGTATATGAAGGAGTTTTCTCCATTTTTGTATCTATCGATGGTTGAGTTGAGCTCCCGGTTGTAAATCTTTAATGAAGCACTGATACTCTGGTTATGTATGCACTCTTGAGACTTCTTGCCTGATGAATGCCAGTTTCTTTTATGTCTTTGTTACACTATGTTAGAATCGCTCGGAATTGGAGGATCCAGTCGAGCTATAGCTGTTATAGGATGATGTTGGATAGGATCACTGTAGCAGTTATTATGTTTCTAGTCAATTCTTGTGGTTTTCCTAGCACCGAGTGACTTGGAATTGGAGGATCTAGTCAAGTCCTCCTCAGTTTCTTGAGACCCTGAACCAAGCGGATCTTTCATTCAGTGTCTTTCTTCTACAAATAGTCGTAAGCCTGTCGCCCAAAGCTGTTTGTTCATTTTCCTCACTAAGTCTTCCACCTACTCACCCTTTTTATCAACCCACTGGCTAAAGTTGGATCAAGACCTTCTTTGTCACTTATGTACCAGACTCAGTCCCCGAGTTAGAGTGATATCTCCTCGAGTTTTCCTCCATTTGATCACCCCTTTAAAGCAAATCATGACATTAAACTGATGGGCGTCGGGCTCTGCTCCTGCAAGCAATCCTGGAGTGACTTCCGACGCCAACATTTCTGGTGCCTTTGCCGGGGACGAAGTTGAATATTTTCCCCGGGATTGAACGACAAAGATCAACTGATTCTGAAGGTGCATCAGATATCATAACTTGAAGATTGCTACTGTGCACTTGGTGACTCCATTGTGATGACTCCACTGAGGAGAACCTACCCTATCAACTGTGGCTTCAAGAGGCAGACATACAAGGTCTAACCCACAATTGCCTTTAGCTACACCAGAAGCTGACGTGGAAGCAGTGCACAAGAAGGGAAAGAGATCTGCAAAAGAAGTCCCCGTCATGGAAACAGGTAATACGCCCTCCCCTTATGTGAGAACTCCATTTTCTTATTCGCAGCTTCCTAGTCGTCCTTCTTCCGAAGTCCCCCGTTCTCTAAATTTCGGGAGTGTTCCTGTTGAGTTTTCTCCTCCTGGTCTGGTATCAGAAAGGGAAATCCTTGTCACTCCCTCCTCCCTGGAGGTCTTGCCTCATCACAGACCTCGAGCTTCTGAAGATTTCACCACCCTCCTTTTGTTGTTACTGCTTCACAGAGAAAAGCGTCTGCACACTCAGGTCCCTTGGCTTTCTCTCTGTTTTCTCCATTGTCTCCTCCAAGAATCTTGGTTCCGACATCTCCCGTTCATACTCCTTCTCCTCCGAGTTCTCCTCTACCTAATATCCCTATGGCTAGTGCTAATCCCCCTCTGAATAGAATGGATGCCATAGTTGTTGCGAGATACGCTCCTTTGATTCTACCCCATCCTCTGAACCCCCTCCCTGCTGGAGACTATTTGAAATATATGCCCAATTTCAGTGGGGAGGGAGATGTAACTGCTGAAGAACACCTAGAGGCTTTTTACAGCTATGCAGACAAATTGAATATCAAGAGTGAATATGTCTGGATGAGAGTCTTTGTCCAGAGCCTAGATGGAGAGGTGAGGAAATGGGTCTGAGGACTGGCCCCTGGATCTATTGCTGGCATTGAAGCCTTGGATAACATTTTCCTGAGGCAGTGGGGAGATAGAAAAGATTATATGTATTACATGACTGAGTTTGGGTCTCTAAGGAAGATGGAAGGAGAGTCTATCTCAGACTTCTCCAAAAGGTTTAATAAGATGTACAACAAGATTCCTGCAGAGATTAAACCCTGAGAGGCCTCTGCTCAAATTTCCTATGCTGGTGCATTTGACCTCGATTTTTGTCTCGTGTTAAGAGAAAGAAGAGCCACCTCTTTAGCTCAGATGCAAGATGCAGCTATAGAAGTGGAATCCAACATATTGGCAGCTGACAGACTGAGAAGCCAGGCCGACACAGACAGAAGAAAGGAAAAATTGGAAGCCTCAACTTCCGACCCATCATTGCCCCACTCTCAAGTAAATGAGTTGACCCAAGTTATGAACCTCCTTAAAGAAGAGGTGGAGAGGAATCAAATGTACAAGGGCCCTCAGAACACCGAAAATAAAGGGGGTTTCAGGAGGCCAAATAATAATGACACTCCCCCAACTATACACAGAGAGAGGGGAAGAGACAGAGACGACCAAAGAATTCAGGCTCCCTTCCAGAACAATTTTTTGGCCGATGAATAACAAGGGGAAGCAGACGATCCTGAGCCAAAAATCCACAGTTTAGAAGTCACTCCCCCTTTCCCTCATCTGACCCAATCAGCATATGAAGAGTCTCTCATGGATAGTCAGCTGAACAAATTGAGTAAATGAGACAAAGCTAGTGGCGGTCGAGGCAGGTACAACTTTAGGTCTGACAAAAGAGCAGCAGCACCTGATGTTCCTGAGCCATCCACTAGAGCAGAGAGGCCTGCTAATGAGATAGCAGATGCTCATAGAGGTAAGAAGGCCCAACCTCTCTCTCCCATTGTCCATAATCATGTTCCTGAAATTAGAGAAATCCCAAAGCCCATGTCTTCTTTCAATTTCGAACATGAGGTTCAAAAGATTAGAATTCTTGTGCCCCTCACCGAGCTAATCAAACATGGGGAATTCAAAAAATGCTTCTCTGAGTTGCTAAGATCCGAAGCCTCATATCCTCTCACAGACTCCATAAACCTCCAAGATGAAAGGCCCGCAGTTGTGCTAGGTCCCATGGTAGAAGACATAGATGATTCATCCCCTCCCTTCTACACCTCCCTGAACATACATGAAAAGGTACTGCATAATTGCCTTATGGATTCAGGGGCCTCCCACAACCTCATGCCCAAAGCCGTCATGGAAGAATTAGGACTGGAAGTCACCCGAGCCTATCATGACCTCTATTCTTTTGACTCCAGGAGGGTTCAGTGTTTGGGAGTCATCAAGGACCTAGTAGTTTCCCTGTTTCAGCTGCCCATGAAGAGTATGATCATGGATATTGTGGTCGCTGATGTTCCCCCCAAGTTTGGCATGTTGTTGTCAAGGTCTTGGATCAAGAGACTTGGTGGGACTTTACAGATGGATCTCACATATGCCACCATTACAGTCTTTGGAGGGGAACATAGGAGATTATACAGAGAAGCCCAGCTAGCCTACATTGTCAGTGACGAGGCCAACCCTAGCAATCATCCCATCTATGCCTTGGACACTGATTTAGGCTCTAGTTTACTACAGCTCACCCACACCCCTGAAGCTTCTTTGCAGATTAGAAAGAAACCCATCCTTAATCAGGAGGCCTCCCCTCCAACTTCCTCTATTTGGAAGATGTTCTTTGATGGAGCTTCCTCTAGTATGGGCGCAGGTGCCAGAGTGATATTCATATCACCCTGTCAAGAGACCATATCTCTGTCATACAAGATGGAATTCGAGGTCACCAATAATGTGGCAGAATATGAAGCTCTGATTCTGGGATTAAGAGCTGCAAAATAAATGGGAATCAAGGAGATGGCTATGTTTGGGGATGCAGAACTGATTGTCTAGCAGGTAAAAAATGTTTATCAGACTAGGCATCCTCGGCTCAGGAATTACAGGAACGAGGTATGGGATCTGGTTGATGATTCCTTCCTGGCTTTTAACATTTCCTACATTCCGAGGGAGGAAAATGCTTCAGCCGAATTTTTATCTTTCACAGCTAGTGTGCTCAAAGTTCCCACACCACCCACTGCCAGGTCTGAAGTTGAAATAAAATACAGACCTTCTATACCAGACAATGTCAAACACTGGAAGGTGTTTGAAGATGATCAAGAAATTGAGAAATTTCTCCAGTCCATTGATGACTTTTCCACAATGCACATAGATGAGAATCCTGAAGAGGAAGATGACCATCACCCTGGGGAATTTGTGAATAGAATTGTTGATCACCGGATCATTCAACTACCGAACAATCACATTCCGAGAGGGATGATCCTATTAGAAAGATTGTTCGAAGGGAATGATGTGGCAGTAAAGGGTAAGGTTTCAGGTAATGATGATGACACAGCTGAATGCAACATAGGCACACCCGAGGAGCCAAATTTTGTCAAGATGTCAAGAAGTTTGACCGAGGAGAAAAGGATCGAATATACCAAGTTGCTGAAGGATTTTGTTGATGTGTTTGCATGGAATTACGAAGACCTCAATACATATGACACATCAGTCATCGAGCACAAGATCCCACTAAAAGAGGAGGCTAAGCCGTTTAAGCAAAAGCTGAGACAGATAAATCCCATGTTGCTGCCTGTCATGGAGAAAGAGGTAAAGAAGCTGCTGGATGCTCAGATCATTGTTCCCTTGAGATATTTTGAGTGGGTTGCCAATTTGGTTCTGGTAAGAAAGAAAAGTGGGGAAATCAGACTCTGCGTCGATTTCAAGAACCTGAACAGAAGTTCCAGGAAGGACAATTATCCCCTGCCCAACATGGAACACATTCTGCAGAGGGTAACTGGTGCCTCTAGGATATCCATGATTGATGGCTTCTCTGGATACAATCAGATATCAGTCATGCCCGAGGACAGAGAAAAAACAACCTTCACCACTCCTTGGGGCACATTCATGTATGCCAAAATGCCTTTCAGACTGATGAATGCAGGAGCAACATTTCAGCGGGCCATGGACATAGCCTTCGTTGGAGAGAAGGATCAGTTTGTGGTGATATATCTGGATGACATCACAGTCTTCTCTAAGACTGATAAAGAGCACTGCTGCCACTTAAAGAGAGTTTTTCTGAAGTGTCGAAGGTATGGCCTATCTTTAAACCCCAAGAAATCACTATTTTCTATGCAGGAGGGAAATTTGTTAGGTCACATAGTGTCAGCAGAAGGAGTAAGGATTGACCCAAGCAGGGTGGAAGTGATTCAGGCCCTGTCACTTCCCCGATCTAACAAGGAAGTTCAGGCATTTTGGGGAAGGTTAATTTTCTGAGGAGATTTGTCTCGAACTTCACCGAGCTGGTGAAGCACATCACAGCCATGCTCAAGAAGGACCATGAAATAAAATGGACTGCTAAATCCAGGGAATCTTTTACCCAGATAAAGAAATCATTGACCGAGGCACATGTGCTAATCAGTCCCGATTATTCTAACGATTTCCTGATTTTCTCATTTGCTTTTGATGACTCAGTAGCAGCAGTCTTATTGCAGAGTAACGATCAAGGGTGAGAGAAGCCCATTGCCTTCTTTAGCAAGGCATTGAGAGATGCTGAACTCAGATATGAGATCATGGAAAAGCAGGCCTATGCATTGGTGAAAGCTCTCAAAGCTTTCAGAATCTATGTTTTGCACCCAAAAATCACTGCATATGTCCCTTCAACTTCTGTGAAGGACATCCTTATACAGCCTGACATAGACGGGAGAAGGGGCAAATGGATAGCTAAGATCCTCGAATTTGAACTGGAAATTAGGCCCACCAAGTTGATAAAGGGGCAAGGTTTGGCCAAGTTGTTGGTTGAATCCAATTACAAAACTCTGGGGATTAACTACATCCATGAGCAAGCTGAGTCATCCAACAGTAATTCCCAGATCACCATACCACTAGCAGCATGTCCTTGGTACAGGGACATCTTGTACTTTCTGTAGGAATTAAAGCCCCCTGACGGACTAGGAAAGAGTAGAGCCAGAGCTTTAAAGCTCAAAGCGGTCAAATACTGCCTCATTGACCAAGCCTCGTATTGGAGAGACCCTATGGGGATATTATTAATATGTCTGGACCCATTGCAAGCCCAGAAGGTGATGTTCAATTTTCATAGCAGTCTCTGTGGAGGTCATCATTTTTGGAAGACCGCAGCCCACAAAATCCTCCGGGCTGGGTATTACTGGCCTACTTTGTTTACTGATGTCTGCAGATAAGTCAGGTCTTGCATTAAATGCTAGAAATTCTTAGGTAAACAACAACTCAAATCTCTACCATTAAAGCTTGTAGTAGTTTCGACACCTTTTCAGCAGTGGGGATTGGATTTCATCAGAGAGATTCATCCTCCCTCAAGTGGCCAACATAGATGGATCCTCACTACGACTGATTATTTCACCAAGTGGATAGAGGCGGTCCCCACCAGGATCACTTCTCACAAAGTAATCATCAGCCTCTTGGAAGACATCATAGCAGGATTTGGTTTCCCAAACAGAATTGTCACTGACAATGCCTCCCCCTTCAGGTTTGAGCCTTTGATCAAATTTTGTGAACAATTTGGGATTTCATGGGTTCACTCTACTCCATACTATCCTCAAGGAAACGGACTGGCAGAGTCCTCCAATAAAAGCTTGATCAAGCTTATAAAAAAGCTACTGGAGGACAATCAGAAGGCCTGGGACTCAAAGCTCAAATTTTCTCTTTGGGCCGATCGGGTGACAACCAAGAAGTCCCTGGGTCTCTCACCTTTTCAACTTGTTTATGGAATAGAGGTCGTTTTTCCCACTCAGCTTGCCTTACCTGTGGCAAATTCCCTCCAGTTCCTTCAAGGAGAACCTAATCATGTACTCAGAAGGATTCATCAGATGGTGGAAGTGCAGCAGACCAGAGAACAGGTCATGGACATATCCTACAATCACCAACAGAAGATCAAGCAGGCTTTTGACAGGAAGAGAAAAAAGAAAGAATTCAAGCAAGGTGACCTAGTACTCAAATGGGACGCACCCAGGCAAGACAAGGGAAAACACAGTAAATTTGACACCCTCTGGCTGGGGCCTTTTAAGATCCTTGAAGCATGTTCAAAAAACACTTACAGGATGCAGGATCTAGAAGGCGAAGAAGTTTTTAATGGCCCAGTAAATGGGCATTTCTTGAAAAAGTGTTTTTTGTGAGCCACAGTTGGCTCTTTTTGTTTTGTTTTGTACATATTGTTTCTGTTTTTGTTTTTCAGACTAATAAATGACTCCATAGCCCAACAACAAAGGCACTGAATCTGCAAAAGAGTTCTTAGAGCATCACAGGGACGACTCTATCCCCCATGGAGCCGAATGTTAGTGATATTTCTTGTAAGGGGGCTAGAATGCAAAAGAATGGGTTAAAAACCCACATGTCCTAAGTTTTGGGTAATAATGCGCCCGTGGTAAGCAATGTGCAAGTTCAAGCGACCGCGATTCATGTGCTCAGATCAACGGC